>JAMWET010000487.1:0-18441 GCA_024036415.1 Prochilodus magdalenae | reverse complement strand
CCTCTCTATTTCTGTCATATAGTTTATTTTACGTGACTGCATATAAACTATAAAAAAGTCAAGTGTTTTCATTTTCAGTTTAAGATCAGGCTTCATATCCATAAATGATTGATAGTATTTTGGATAAAATGAGTTTATTATTAATTTTGGCCTGATAATATTCTATTCTATTTTTAGAATTTCCTTATTAATAATATTAATATTATAATACAGCACTGATGGAGGGTCCTGGTTTGCCCCAAACGCCAGTGGGCCACTCTAGGTGGTCTCTTCATACATTTTAGAAGTTAATGGAAAACCAAAGTTTAAACCATGTGACATTCAGTAAAAAACTGATTATTTTATTTTCATAAATTTCTTTTGATTTGTGTATAACTGTATCACAGCATCTGAATTTCGGGGAGAAACAGAACTGGGAGTTTAAAACAGTTTAACAAAGTTCGTCTTTACAAAAAGACACATCCATCAATTTAAAAATAATAAAATCAGTAAAATATCAGTGGAATCTATCACAACATCTGATCTCTGTCAGGAAACAGAACATAGTGTAACAGCTATAAGAGGTCTTTACAAAGGACACGTTTAGAAAACATTCAAAAGAATCATTAGTGATAAGTATATATCAACATCTGGAGTCTGCCATGATGCCAGAGCTGAGCTTAAACCTGATTCACAAAGTGCTTTCACAATCAGTGAGACATCACCAGTGACTCTTATATCCACAATATCTGAACTCTGTAAGAAACAGTAACAAAGCTGAAGTGGTTTAACACAAAGTCGTCTTTACAAAAGACACATTCAGATCCATAAAAGAATGAAATGAGTGTAGAAATAAAGCTACAGAAATCTTTCTCAGTGTGAGAATATCTAGAGGAGTGCTGTGCTGGGACGACAGAAACTAAAGCATTTTCATTGGAAATGATCAAATATTCAGTCTGAATTGCCGCCATTCAATAATGAATGTATCCACACAGAGAATGTGTAAAATATCTAATACAGAAAATCTATTTTTCAGACTGAGTTTCCAGCTCAACACAACACTGTCTCAGTGTATCAGTCTGAAAGAAGATCAACAGAGCTTCACTGTCATCCATGCTCCATTATAAAGCTCTGATATCATCTCAGACAATGTCCTCACTCTCCTTCATAGAAGGACCATCTGAACTCTTCTGCAGTGGACAGTTTTCAGTAGATCATGTGGTTCACAGGAAGTCCTCCTAGAGGATGAAGATTGACTGGAGCATTTAGAAGTACTAAATCTCCCCACAAGAGAAATAATCTCTTCACACTAAATATAAAACTCCTCTCCAGAAATCTCATATAGTCATATATAGACTTCTGGAGTTCTGGATCTCTAGTTCTGGAGTTCTTCTCATTCTGAAGGCATCTACCAGGGCCTCCAGAGGGCGCTCTGAACCGAACTCTCCTCTTTGCTGAGGGTCTGTTGGTCTGTGGAGCTCAGCAGAGGTAGATCACTTTCCCTCCATTTCCTGTCTGTTGATGGCTGCAGGTTCTGGACGTGGTTCAGCAGTTTTCTCTGAGACTGTGTCTTCACCTCGTCTTTGGACAGGAAGTGTAGAACCTCATGAACACATCTGGAGAAGCCTTCACTAACAGCTGTTGAACTGGTGGAGAGTACAGGCTGCTGCTTCTGCTGTTGTCTCAGGAAGCTGACGGTCATCTCCAGGATGTCTGCTTTCTCCAGCTTGGAGAGAGTTCTGGTTGAGGAACTCTGGAGCCAGGAGAGTCCTGAGCTGCTCGATGCTGCTGTTGATATGGTCTCTGCGCATCTTCTCCACCACTGGCTTTCTCAGCTGTAGATACAGAAGGAGAAGATGGTTAGTGAACTGGACCAGAACATTGCTGATCATTTATACAGTAAGATAATAATGCTGTTCTTCATTTTAGTAGCTTCTGAATTTACCTTGTTGTGGAGAGGTAGGTGCTCCTTTGAGATGGTCATTGCTGAAGTGACTGCAGGAGCCATGGCTGTATCTCAGTGCTGTAGATCTCTCTGTGTAGAGTGAGTCTGATCTACACTGGCTGAGTCTCCTCTATTTATACTCCCAGATCTCCATATGAATGTGTGGGTCTTGGGCTTGTTGGAGGTTCCCACAGTTTGGAGCCAATGGTAGAGCTGGAATGGACAATGAGGAGTGTCCAGCTGCCATATGCCGGGTGATATTGTAGCACGTGCCTGTCACAGAGGAGCAGGTGGAGGGGTGGTGAGGATGGAGAGGGACTGAATCTGGGAAAGTGGTGACCCTTTGAAGAGAGCAGATCTGCTACCCAATGCTGTTATCAGTGTCAGTGACGGAGCACACGCCCATCATCCGCACACGTGTGGAGCTTGTACTGCTCACTTACATTCCTCTATATATCTTTATTCCTATAAGCCATAGAGACATTTACTGGATGGGCTTTTCTATATCAGTTCTCTCACAGTCCATAGTCCAGACATATCATACTGTACCTACAGGTTCATACCCTCCTGCTCAAATTCCATCTTTTGTTGATTTTCTAAATGAAATTAGGTTAAAACTTCCTCTACAGAGAGAAACACCTGTGCAGGTTAGTGCACTACTGCTGTAACACTGTTTATAGTTTAAAAGATAAACAGCTAAAAATGTTTTATTTAAGGAATTTAATAACTTATAATTTGGTTTATTGTGCTGAAACTGTATCACACCACTGTTTATAACTGTTATCCAGGTGTAGCAGATCACTCCAGTGGAGCTGTTGGGTGGAGGTCTCCACATGGTAAGTGTGTCTATTCTCTGGTGTGGTGTCTAAATATGGAGGGTTTAGGATATTAATGACCATAGACTGTGATTCTTCCCTCCAGAGCTTTCCCACACTCTGACCATTGACAGAACGCATGAGGAACAATAGAAGTGTGTCTATTCACATGCTGATTCTCCTTTAGAAGATCAGGTCTAGATCACTGAGGATCAGGGTGAGGGTTCAGGAAACACTGACCTTTAATGGAATTTACTGAGCCACTGAACATTCACAGGTTTCCTAAACAGAGTTTCTGAGTTTTTCACTGACTGTTTTAATCACAATCTTATTTTTATATAGATCATTATAGATCTGAATGTAGAGGCTCATTTGTATGTTACATTATTAAATGGTTCTTCTACATTAATCTGTTTATACGGTTCTATAAATAACCTTTTCCAAATGCTTGTTTGTAGCGCCAGATGTGGTTCTACTGCTGTTACTAGTTTTAGAATTTTTTAGCTACTATTTAGAAATATTTTAAGAAGAGCCACATTAAACACATCATTGCCCTCCACAGAGAAATATGAACCCACTTTTTTTTTCTTTTTTTTTTTAAATTTCCATTCCCATTATTATTTGATCCTGGGAGCTGCCTTTTAAAACTTGTGAAAAATCCACAGTGACTGACTGAATGCTTCAAAATAATTTCCAATAAGATATCTTACATTTACTAATCTTAATAGTTTAGTGTGTTTCTGCCTTTTACTGTAAAGTTTGTTGGAGTGACTTGTCTTCTGTTGGACAGCTATGTATTGTTCATGCTTAGACCAGTTTATTTGACTGGACCTGCTTCTGTTTCCTAGTCTGATACATATATAGAATAAAAACGTTAATAAACACTATTTACTTATTACTACTAATAATAAACTGATGTATATGGTTTATATGGTGTTAGTTTCTTCTCTAATATCAGATTTCTGTATGTGACATGAAGTGAAATGTGTTAGAACTCTTTCCTGCTGTGTGTGTGTAGTGTGTAGGTAGTTTGTAGGTAGTGTGTAGGTGGTGTGTAGGTAGTATATAGGTTGTGTGTAGGTAGTTTTTAGGTGGTGTGTAGGTGGTGTGTAGGTAGTGTGTAGGTGGTGTGTAGGTAGTGTGTAGGTAGTGTGTATGTAGTTTGTAGGTAGTGTGTATGTAGTTTGTAGGTAGTGTGTAGGTGGTGTGTAGGTAGTGTGTGGGTAGTGTGTAGGTGGTGTGTAGGTAGTGTGTAGGTAGAGTGTAGGTGGTGTGTAGGTAGTGTGTAGGTAGTGTGTAGGTAAGTGAGTTGTTTGTAGTGAGTGGGTGCACTAACTTGATCACACTGTGGTCAGTACTGTGTGAGTGCTGGAGCTCCAGAGTGAGCAGATGTGTTGTAGCTGTGGGTCAGTGTGAGTAGAGAGCGGGTCTGAGTTTCCCACACTGAGTCCTCTGTGCTGAGATCAGTGGAGTACAAAAGCTGCAGGGAGCTGAATGGATCATTAGTGCTGGGTAAAGACTGGGAGCTGTATTGTAGACGGAGTCTGACGTCACCCACCATCTGGAGGGAAAGACCCTCACTGGCTGAGATGTGACGTCCCTCCTTCCAGTATCCTCCCTCTTAAATAGAGATACACCGGTGGTTCTGTTTAGTGTGGCTGATGACTAGAACCGTATTAGAATGATGAGGAAGGTCATGTTCTGAAACTCGTCTGTACATCTGTCTAATGAACATATTGTTATTATACGAGTGCTGTCAGAACGTTTTACATTTATTGTTCTTTCTTAATCAGAACTTTATGAGCCTGTTATAAAGGGGGTTCTCCTCTTTCCCCTTTTCTCCTCACACTGTACACCTCGTACTTTAAGTACAGCTCTGAGACGTGCCACATGTGGAAATTCTTGGACGATACTGCTATTGTGGCTTGTGCAAGTGGGAGGGCAGGAGGTGGAGGTCAGAAACCAGGTGGGGGACTTTGTGGCATGATGCCATAGAAACAACCTGCTACTGAACACTTCCAAGACCAAAGAGATGGTGGTGGACTTTGGCAGGGCCAAAGTCTGTCTATCTATCTATCTATCTATCTATCTATCTATCTATCTATCTATCTATCTATCTATCTATGTATCTATGTATCTATGTATCTATCTATCTATCTTCAGGCTGTTCATTTAGGATCCTGATAACTGGTTTCCTTTCACTGTAACTGTCCATCACATTACACATTCAGGGAACCGTAAATAACAGACGTGTGTCTATTCAGATGCTGATTCTTCACTGAGAAACATTTACTAACAAGCCTCGTTTGTTTTGTTTTCATACGGGTTCATTTCTTACATAGAAACTCTAAAGTGAGGAATGTGGAGCTGCTACATGCTCAGTGACCTTCTAGATTTGGACAATGTCTGTGTCTCTGCAGAGCAGGTGGAGGCAAAATTCCATTGGCAAAACTTGTGATCACAGTGCAGGTGTGGAACTGATATTGGCTAATTAAATTCAGATTAATTTATTCATATATTTTAATAAGATTTTACTAATTTAAATATTTTTAATTCTGCTGTGTGCTTTTTGTATCCTGTATTTAAATTAGTGACGCAGTGCTTTGTTTTTGGTGAAGGTGTAATGAGTGATGACTCTAATGTCACCAGCAAACCCCTTTAGTAAAGTTCCTAATATCCATAAGCGTCTCCTCCCCAGAGTGGGCCTGTAATATTTATTGGTGGGCGGAGTTTAGTGTATGAATGACGTTTGACTGTGATTCTTCTCTTCCGATCTTTCCCACACTCTGACCATTGAAAGAGAGGACTGAGAACAATAGACGTGTGCCTATTCACATGGTAATGTGTCGATGGAGCGCATCTTGAGGAAAGCCCACTCAGAGGCTCGTTTATCTTATAGTTGGCGTCTAGGGTCATATCCCATTGACGTTTCATGAAAGACGTCAGCTTCATTAGGCTACCTTTGACAGGGAGTGCTCTTCAGGGATGTGTGTCTAGAAGGTACTAAGTTTTCAGGGCTTTACTGTGTTTGCAGTTACCAAATTCAGCTCTATTATCTTCATCCTTCTCTCCATTACCTGTGTTCAGTTAAAAAAAACAAAGTGAGTGTGTCTGAAGAGTCTCATTTTAAAATAAACATTAGTATTTAAAGTGCCATAGAATAGAAAACTACATCTGCATTGGCTTAGTTGGTATATGAAGAGTTCAGTACGTAGAACTGACATACTGAGAACCTTACACTCTGTTCGCCCTCCTGCAAATACAAATCCTGCTTTTACAGAGGAGGACAGAAAAACGGACGATTCCAAACTTCTAAACTGGAATGTAAAAGTCTTAACTCATTAATATTTATACCCTCCAAAGTTTACATACACCAGCTCACATTCTTACCCAGTAAAACAACAAAAGAGCAATAGGAATGAAAAGGACCGTGTGGTTGAATCCGGCGTTTCAGGAAGCTGATGTTGGCTCTTTTCTTGTGTTTCCTGTTGAACTGGACTCTCATGGTTCAGGTGCTTCTTTAAACAAGACTGAATTTCTAGGGCCAAATCCTAAACCTGTAAATGGACATGTAAATGGATATCAGGGTATGTTTCAGCCCAACCAAAGTCCCTTACAGTCCAGGTAAACACCAGAGAAAAGTTTATATAGGTAAGTAGAAGTGTTTATCACCTGGACGTATGTAGCCGTGTTCAGGGGTAGTGTATGACCTATAGATACTCAGAATCAAAACTTTACATGATTTTTACAATGTCTACCTGAAAATAAACATAATGATAATTTAACATTACTGGGAGTAAATTCCAGAAGCTGATGTCGGTGTTTCCTGCTTCATATTACTGAACCAGTTAGAAAATGATTTATGTAATAAGGTAGAAACTGAGTCTGCAGGTGGAACTGAAGTCTTGTTACTCAGAGTTAAAGTTGCACCTCATTAACATTAATGAGCTAATCCGTTATCTGTACAGAGCTGTGATATAGTTCTAATAGAAACATAATTAGATACTTTATGAAGCAGTTTTGTGTTGTTTGTTTTCACCATCTTGTTTCCTAATATTCCTTTACTAACTAATAACAGATGTACTGATGTGCTCGGTGTTCTGTCAGTGATGGAGCTCCAGATGTAGTAAACTCTTTCCCACACTGAGTATCAGTGGAGTACAAAAGCTGCAGGCTGCTGAATGGATCATTAGTGGGAACTGTATTGTAGTCTGACGTCACCCACCATCTGGAGGGAAAGACCCTCACTGGCTGAGAAGTGATGTCACCACAGCATGCTGCCTCTTGTGTAGAGCTGTATTTGTAGGTAATCACACGTTTGTTCATTTTTTTTTCCAGTTACAATTTTTAAATTTTCAATCAGAAAGGAGAGAAAAAACAGGAAAAACAAATAAAAACCAAAAATAAAAACCAAAAACAGAGGAGGGTAATAAACTACAGGTTCTAATAAGTTTCTACATACTAGATCCTCCATACTAACCTGCTACTAAAATGCTGCACAGTGTAAGGGGACAGTACCTGAGCTGCTCTGTGGAGCTCCTCTAGCACTGTAAGCTGTGCATGTAACTGTTTCCACTGATCAGATCTCCCCAACACATTACCCAGTCAGAGACCTACTGTAAGGGTCCGGGCTGTACCGCCTGCAGCCAGCAGAGGGCGGCAGCAGCGGCGCCGTTCTGGGGGAACTACAGCCCGGAACTCCAAACCCCAGAATGCCCCACGCTGATCAGGCCAACAAGCAGCACCTGGGGCGTCAGCAATATAAGCCCTCACCACACAAACACCGTTGCTACACCTTTGTAGAGGGGTAGCCGGTACGGTACTAGAGAGAACAAGAAAAGAGAGAACAAGAAAAGAGAAGAAGAGCCAATAAAGAAAAGCAGCAAGTGCTAAAAAGACTTAAACAGCTGTGCAGAGTAGACAGCGTGTCACTCTGCACGCAGTGAACTATAATTCCCCTTTCGGTTAAACCCTCTACCGTTTATTTCTGTTCTTATATAAGCTTTTCCTTTTGTTTGAATACGCTGCCCTGGCGCTTCCTTTGTTTGTTTTTTTTCCCGCCGTTTCTCCCTCTCACCCACTAAGACCTCATTCTCACGTGTGCTGCCGCATAGCGCAGTGGTAACACGTGGGGTTATCACTACGAAAGTCGGAGGTTCGATCCCCGCCCAAACTCAAAGTTCACCAATACAGCTCAATTCTTACACACACAGTTTCACGTGCGTCCAGGAAGTCCGTTTGCGTGCAATATAAACCTTAATACAGCGCTAGCGGATTCCTGCACTACGCTTGGGTCCAACATCCAACCGCACCGTGACTCCTACATAACAGAAGTGTGTCTGAATATGCTAATGCCTGACTGAGGAGCACTGATGGACATTCCTCTCTATTTCTGTCATATAGTTTATTTTACTGCATATAAACTATAAAAAGTCAAAGTGTTTCATTTTCAGTCTTCTCAAAGTTTAGATCAGGCTTTATATCCAATAAATGATTGATAGTATTTTGATAAAATTAATTATTATTAATAATTTTGCCTGTTAATATCTATCTATTTTAAATGTTAGATTCCCGGAATTCCTTAACTTGGTGTTTATTGTATGGATAGTGTCCACTGGGGACGTTGTAAGGCCAGTTTGAGGAGGCTTCATGTTGTAAAGATCTGGACATTATAAGAAGATACTACTGACTTAAAGAAACTATGTAGAGATCCATATACAGTCTGTATTCCCGTTATTCCCAGGAGAAGCATGTACAAGCTCAGCCTACTGAGCTCATACATAAAGCTACACCCCCGGTCTCCACCAAATGGTCTCAGAACCCAGAAGCTCTAATTGGTATTATTGTGTTTCCTAAAGGAGATTTCTTATTAAGTAATATTAATATTAATAATACAGCACTGATGGAGAGTCTGGTTGGCCCAAACCCAGTGGGCCACTCTAGGAGCTCTCTTCATACATTTAGAAGTTAATGAAAACAAAGTTTAAACCATGTGACATTCAGTAAAATTGCTATTTTATTTTTATAGATTCTTTGATTTGTGATAATGTATCACAGCATCTGAATTCTGGGAGAAACAGAACTGAGTTTAACAGTTTAACAAAGTCGTCTTTACAAAAGACACATCCATCAATTTATAAAATAATAAAATCAGTAAAATATCAGTGAATCTATCACAACATCTGAACTCCGTCAGAAACAGAACATAGTGTAACAGCTATAAGAGGTCTTTACAAAAGACATGTTTAGAAACATTCAAAAGAATCATTAGTGATAATATATCAACATCTGGAGTCTGCCAGATGCAGAGCTGAGCTTAACGTGATTCACAAAGTGCTTTCACAATCAGTGAGAATATCAGTGACTCTATCACAACATCTGAACTCTGTAAGAAACAGAACAAAGCTGAAGTTGGTTTAACAAAGTCGTCTTTACAAAAGACACATTCAGATCCATAAAAGAATGAAATGAGTGTAGAAATAAAGCTACAGAAATCTTTCTCATTGTGAGAATATCTAGAGGAGTGCTGTGCTGGGACGACAGAAACTAAAGCATTTTCATTGGAAATGATCAAATATTCAGTCTGAATTGCCGCCATTCAATAATGAATGTATCCACACAGAGAATGTGTAAAATATCTAATACAGAAAATCTATTTTTCAGACTGAGTTTCCAGCTCAACACAACACTGTCTAAGTGTATCAGTCTGAAAGAAGATCAACAGAGCTTCACTGTCATCCATGCTCCATTATAAAGCTCTGATATCATCTCAGACAATGTCCTCACTCTCCTTCATAGAAGGACCATCTGAACTCTTCTGCAGTGGACAGTTTTCAGTAGATCATGTGGTTCACATGAAGTCCTCCTAGAGGATGAAGATTGACTGGAGCATTTAGAAGTACTAAATTTCCCCACAAGAGAAATAATCTCTCCACACTAAATATTAAACTCCTCTCCAGAAATCTCATATAGTCTAATATAGACTTCTGGAGTTCTGGATCTCTAGTTCTGGAGTTCTTCTCATTCTGAAGGCATCTACCAGGGCCTCCAGAGGGCGCTCTGAACCGAACTCTCCTCTTTGCTGATGGTCTGTTGGTGTGTGGAGCTCAGCAGAGGTAGATCACTTTCCCTCCAATTCCTGTCTGTTGATGGCTGAAGGTTCTGGAGGTGGTTCAGCAGTTTTCTCTGAGACTGGGTCTTCACCTCGTCTTTGGACAGGAAGTGTAGAACCTCATGAACACATCTGGAGAAGCCTTCACTAACAGCTGTTGAACTGGTGGAGAGTACATTTGGTTGCTTCTGCCGCCGTCTCAGGAAGCTGACGGTCATCTCCAAGATGTCTGCTTTCTCCAGCTTGGAGTCTGGCTGCTGGTTGAGGAACTCTGGAGCCAGGAGAGTCCTGAGCTGCTCAATGCTGCTGTTGATTCGGTCTCTGCGCATCTTCTCCACCACTGGCTTTCTCAGCTGTAGATACAGAAGGAGAAGATGGTTAGTGAACTGGACCAGAACATTGCTGATCATTTATACAGTAAGATAATAATGCTGTTCTTCATTTTAGTAGCTTCTGAATTTACCTTGTTGTGGAGAGGTAGGTGCTCCTTTGAGATGGTCATTGCTGAAGTGACTGCAGGAGCCATGGCTGTATCTCAGTGCTGTAGATCTCTCTGTGTAGAGTGAGTCTGATCTACACTGGCTGAGTCTCCTCTATTTATACTCCCAGATCTCCATATGAATGTGTGGGTCTTGGGCTTGTTGGAGGTTCCCACAGTGTGTAGCCAATGGTAGAGCTGGAATGGACAATGAGGAGTGTCCAGCTGCCATATGCTGGGCGATATTCTAGCTGGGCACAATGTCCATGTCTCAGAGGAGCAGGTGGAGGGGTGGTGAGGATGGAGAGGGACTGAATCTGGGAAAGCAGTGACCCTTTAAAGAGAGCAGATCTGTTATATTATCCTGAGATCAGTGTCACTGACACAGCACATGCTCATCACTGTATACGCGTGTGACGCACAATGGATAAAACCCAGCGTTTTCATGGACCACGAATTGTATACAGACCCACTTCATTCATGAATGGTTCTTTGCATGATGAGAGGGTTCTTAGATTGAATGCTTGTTATATTTGGTTTGATATGGAGCTTTTTTAAATCGGTCAGTTTAGTACCAAAGGGGTTCTTTCTGTTTTAAAAAGCTTAATGTTTTAACCTCTTTTAATGCAAACCAGAACTGCTTTCCAAGAAGTTCTATATAAAATAACATGCAACATATCGTGGTTGATGTAGCTCAGTGGATAAGACCACTACCTGCCAACACCACATGTAGGAGGCTGGGGTTCAAATCCCAGTCTAGGTGACTATGCTGTGCTATACCAATAAGAGTCCTTGGGCAAGACTCCTAACACTACATTGGTCTACCTGTAATTTGATTAACCTTGTAAGTCGCTCTGGATAAGAGCGTCAGCTAAATGCTCTAAATGTAAATTTCGTCACTGTCCAAAGAAAAACATGTATCTCCATTTTTGTGTGTAAATTTCATGAACTTCAGGGAAAGATGTCTGGTTCTACTGACTTCTATTCAAAGTAAATTCAGCTTTGGCTTCTGTAAAGTTCATCATGTAAAGTTGGCATTTTGGAGATACCTGTTTTTATTTGGACAGCGACAACATTCTTCATTAACTGACGTGGTCAAACGTCTGAGGTCAAATTTCAAAGTTCCGAACTATGCTCATCTTGCTGTACCAACAGAAAGAAACTGACCATTGCATGTAAGATTGGGATTCTGCTGTTTTGGACTTTTGTAAGTGAGGCCCCTTGATGTTCCCCTGGTTTGAAACACAGGAAATTTGGAAGTTTGGACTGTACAGTGTAGGGAGATAAACTTTTTCTTGTGATGTCACTTTTTGTAGACAGTGACTGCAGCTCCTTCTCAGTTTCCTCCTCAGAATTCTCTAGACTGCATTTGCTTTCCTTTCCCAGTGTAAAACTGAACCCAGTCGATACTTCTACAACTTATGGGCTTCCTGCCTTTATATCCATACTGAAGGTGAAGTCTGTCTCTTTGGTCCCCAACCAGAACAAAAGAGTTGCTCTTATTTTAACTCTGACCACACGCAATACGTCCCTCCATTTAAAGTGAATATCAACAGTTTACAGTAATGATAGTCCTTAACTCCCTCCAATCTGTCTTGTCACAGAGAACAGAGAGAGCCACCGAGTGGGTGTTTGAGATCTGCTTGACATTAGCATGTGAATAGGCACATGTCTATTGTTCTCTCTTTCAATGGTCAGAGTGTGGGAAAGCTCCGGAGGGAAGACTCACAGTCAAAGGTCATTAATATCCTAAACTCCACCAGCCAATAAATATAACAGGCCCACTCTGGGGAGCAGACACGCTTATGGATATTAGGAGGAAAGTGTTTGTTCATGAAGTCATTAGCATATTCATTCATATCGGTGTGGCGTAATAAGAAGGTTCACAAGGGAATAGGCACACTTATGGATGTTAAGGATACAGGGCGTGTGCGTGAAGTACTGAACTAAATAGAATTTGCCCCGTATAAGCATAGTCATGAAGGGTGTCAGGGGTGCGGTCTACCATGATGATGATGATGATGATGATGATGATGATGATGATGATGATGATGATGAAAATTATTATTATTATTATCATAACTTTTTTTTTTTTGTTGTTATTATTATTGCCGTCATCGTCATCGTCGTCATCATCATCATCATAGTTGTTGTATTTTGTCATATCTAATTTGTTTCAGGAGTTGTAATATTAAATTGAAATTCATGCATTGAAATGTCATATTTCAAGGTAATTGTTTTTTTTTGTATTTTCAGTACAGTTCCAATGAGGCTGAAAAATCTAAAAAAAAATAGTTTCATCTTAAAGGATGGACGTGGTTATAGTTTTTGTCTTTTAGGACATGAATACTGTCACTGTGGCTGCACTGTCAAAGGTACAGGGGTTGGACAATAAACTGAAATACCTGTCATTTTAGTGTGGGAGGTCTCGTGGCTAAATTGGACCAGCCTGGTGGCCAATCTTCATTAACTGCACATTGCACCAGTAAGAGCAGAGTGTGAAGGTTCAGTTAGCAGGTAAGAGCACAGTTCTGCTCAAAATACTGCAATGCACACAACATTATGGGTGACATACCAGAGTTCAAAAGAGGACAGATTGTTGGTGCACGTCTTGCTGGCGCATCTGTGACCAAGACAGCAAGTCTTTGTGATGTATCAAGAGCCACGGTATCCAGGGTAATGTCAGCATACCACCAAGAAGGACGAACCTTCACCAGCATCACGTAGTGACCTGGCCACTATCCTGCAAGAAGAATGGCTTAAACTCCCTCTGACCACTGTGCAGGACGCAGTATATGTCATTCCCAAGACGAACTGACGCTGTATTGGCCGCAAAAGGAGGCCCTACACCATACTAATAAATGATTGAGGTCTAAAACCAGGTGTTTCAGTTTCATTGCACAACCCCTGTACATCTTTAGTACCTTCCAGTTCCATCTGATGGTATTTTAGGCTCGTATCATAAAATATCTTCCTCTCTTTATAACAAGAGTCTGATAGTATGGAAACACTGCACGCTTTTCAAAACATAGCCCACATACTCCCCAGGCCATCCAGAATACATGCTGGAACACAAATATAGAAACCAGGCTACTTTTAGGTAAACCAAACCACTGTGACTGATGGCTGTTTTGATAAACGTTACAATGGATACATAAAGAAATGTGATATTTTGAACCTGGTGAGGAAAATTAAAATAATACCATCAGTGAGAAAGTGATAGTAGTAAATGTATTTATGGCACACAGTAATGCACAGTTGTTACTTCTTTAAAAAATGCATCTGCATTGTTTGTACCTTGAAGGACTAACATTTACTTGGACCGTATCTTCTTTTCCGAAGGTCTGGAATGTTTGGAGGAATACTAAATCAAGCATGATTTCACATTTTGAATGTCAAATGAGGCTTTAACAAGAACAACAGCACAGCGCTTGCGGCAGTTTCCAGCAACCCATTACTGCAAGTCAAGAGCCCCCTCTAGAGGTCCTATACAAGTCCAGCAGAATCCGGGCTACATTAGAACTCCTATCATGCATCATTTAGAGCATCCTGTGTCACTTCACCGGTGGAGTTGTTGTTGGATCTGAGCAGCAGTTAGCTGTTGGTGTTTAATAGGATGTGTTCTAATTAAAATTAAACTATGTAACTTTGAATTTTGTAATTTAAATATTAAATGTTAATTAAGGGGGGAAATCGCAGCCTCAGAAGTTTACTTAATTTGATTGTTAAAGTGATGCTCTTACATGACTTAAGAAATACAGTCACTTTAGTCTACTACGTCATTTCAACTGTATTAGAATGTCTTTGAATATTAATATAACTGATTATATGGGAGCCACGTGTCTGTAAATAAACAGGAATATGTACAGTGATGGATCAGTCAGCTTTCAGCGCTATTTCTTTATTAAGATGATAAAATGGTACATATTATATATAAGATTATACATTATATAAAACACAAAGCAAAAATATTAAAGCTGTATAAAATTTAAGTATTTTTATTTTCTACTTAGTCTGTATAGAATCCCTTGTAGATGTTTTGAATGATAATTGTTTAAGTAAAATTGTTATTAAACATTTAACTTGGTGAATGAATTGAAATTGAAAATGAATATAGTTATTTATTCCCATTTATGTTTCATTTCCTTAATTCCGTATTCTTTATTTCTGTGAAACTAGAGGGATCTGTACTTTAACCTAAAAATGACTGTTCAGATAATCACAGAAATATTCAAAATATCTGCCTTTAATACAGTGATTCCGTGTTGTCCTACCTCACTGACATGGAATTTCTTCATTAGAATATTCCAGTAATGCCGATATTTGATTTATTTACAGTTTAAAATTAATATACTTATTTGCCTAATAATTTATTAAATTTACCAAATAATTAATTTTAACTTGTCTCCTAGATTTTGTTTACCACCCTGTTTTCCAAACATGGTGCCTCTCATTCCAAAAAGAACATTCCAGTTAATTAGAGGTTTTATTCCACTTATTGATACAAACGGTTTATGCAGAATAGGTCAGCACAAAACACACTGTATAGGCTCCACAAGTACAGCCTGACCATTCAACAGATATTACATTCAATACATTCAACAACACATGTTTTGTTGATGACGAGTGTGTGTGTGTGTGTGTGTGTGTGTGTGTGTGTGTGTATGTATGTATGTATGTATGTATGTGTATATATATATACTGCTCAAAAAAAAAAGGGAACACTTTGAAAACACATCAGATCTCAACCGGGAAAAAATCCTGCAGAATATCTTTCCTCATATAGACTGGGTAATGTGTTAGAAACTAAAGGATGCCACATCGTTTGATGGAAATGAAAATGATCACCCTACAGAGGGTTGAATTTAAAGACACCCTGAAAATCAAAGTGAAAAGATGAAGCAGCAGGCTCGTCCATTTAACCCAAACTCCACTGCAGCAACTCAAAATGGTACTCAGTAGTTTGTATGGCCTTCACATGCTCCTAATGAGACGACGGATGGTGTCCTGGGGGCTCTCCTCCCAGATCTGGACCAGGGCTTCACTGAGCTCCTGGACAGTCTGAAGCACAACCTGGCGTCATCAGATGGAGCATCAGCATTGGATGGAGCAAGACAATGTCCCAGAGGTGTTCTATTGGATATGAGTCAGGCGAGCCGGTGGGACAGTCAATGGTATCAATTCCTTCATTCTCCAAGAACTGCCTGCAAACTCTCGTCACACGAGACCAGGCATTGTCATGCAACAGGAGTAACCCAGAACTCCTGCACCAGCGTAGGGTCTGACAGTAGGTTCAAGGATTTGATCCCGATACCTAATAGTAATCAGGGTGCCATTGTCTAGCCTGTAGAGGTCTGTGCAACCTTCCACCTGTTTTAAATTTCCTTAACACCAAAGCAGCTGAAACTGATCAATAACCCCCCTGTTATTTAACTGACCCGATCAGTATTGCAGCGGTTAAACTGAGTTATTGCTGTACTCTGATTAAACAGTGTTCCTTTAACTCTTTTTAAGCAGTGTATATACGTTATTAGTAGTTAGCTGTCAGGCAATCTCAGGATACACCCTCTCAGGACACTTCTCGTGTCTGCCACCAGAGGTCGGCCTCCTGCTGCCTCTGCCTCTGCCGTACCTGCCCCCTCTCTCCTGCTCCATATCCCAGCTCATTTACCCTCCCTTTAAAAAGCCTTCCCTTTCTCTGGTGTTTGTGGAGCATCACCAATAGATGGTTGACTATCGGTTGTGCTAGCCTCTGTCTTATTCGTCTCAGTTCCTTCAGGTCTTCTGGTGCCCTTAGTAATCTTTGGCTTTGTTCCAGAGTGTCTCCCCCGTTCCTGACCCTTGAGCCCTTCAGACCCTCATACCTCTGGATTTTGCATTTTTGTGTGTGTGTATTTATGAATCACCTTCTGGGCCTTTGTGCTTTTTGAGATTTCTGTTTTGAGACCTTCTGAGTGTTGGACTTTTTGTGTTTCTTTTTTTCCTATTTTTGTGCATTTCTACCTTGTTTTGTACTTTTGGGTTGAATAAATCCTGCCTAATGGATCCCCTCTCTGTGTCTGAGCTCCCCTCCTTACATTAGCAGGCAGCCTGTGCATCATGCCAAGCTAGCCAGTGCTGAAAAGCTGAATGCTACTAATGTTAGACTAAAACCCTGATACCTGCAACCTTGTAATTTTTTTAAATCTCACCTTTTTAAAATGATAATTAAATTTAAATAGCTTGAAACTATTTTTTTGTCAAATATCCTGCTGCTGTATGTTTTATTTATTTATTTATTTATTTTTACTGTATTAATATCAGCTTAATGGTGACCACAATCTTTATTGAGCCATTTTCATAAAAGTCGTAGACCATTTCATTTAGAAAGTAACAAACTGCGGTTTTGTTAAATTTCAATATCTGTTTCTATATATATATATATATATATATATATATATATATATATATATATATATATATATATATATATATATATAGATATATATATATATAACAACAATATATAAAATCTTAAAGTCTTGAAAAGTTCTAATAGTATTTTAGAAATATAACTTGCTAAAAATATTAATTCAGTTTACACACACAATTTACAATATATATATATATAGACTGGCTACAGGGAGGTAGCTCTCCAAGACCAGGTTCTACTTCTCCACAGGAATGGGGGACTTAATACTACTTTATAACTTCTAATAACATGTACTAATATCTAGCTGTTATTCTAAAGACCAATACATCATTTTATATATATATATATATATATTTAAATATATATATATATTATATATATATATATATATATATATATATATATATATATATAATATATATATATATTTAAATATAATGCAATTCTGGGGAAAAAAACATCCTGATGACAAAGAACGTAGTGAAATGTCGTTTTGAGGCATTAAATAAACATTGTGCCATACTTTTCAGCAGAAGACTGACAGATCTAAATCGTATTGGTGCCTTTACTCTTTGTGTTTTCTCTGTTCATTAGATGACAAATATTGCCCAAATTGCCCCAGGGAGCTATTGGCCCCCCAAAGACCATTAGCATTTGAATGGACACACTTTTATTGTTCACTTCAAATTCTCTGAATGCAAAGGAGTGTGGGAAACCTCTAGAAACAGGAATCACAGCCAAGTGTCATTAGCATTATAAAAACCACCATCCAGCCCCAGAACCTGAATATTACAGCACTAGGGGACATGGCGGAATCGTGGTTTTGACAATAGGCCGTGTACATACTGTACCAAACACAGTGGTGAATAATGATGTATTGGGTCTTTAGAATAACAGCTAGATGTTAGTGCATGTTATTAGAAGTTATGAAGTAGTATTGAGTCCCCCATTGCTGTAGAGAAGCAGAACCTGGTCCTGGAGAGCTACCTCCCTGTAGAGTCTAACTCCAGCCAGTCTGACTTGTGCATAAGTTGGCTGATTGCCTGGACCAGAGGTATTAGTGTCAGGTAAGGGTATCAGCTTGTTAAAAGCAGGCTGTAACTAAACTCTGCTGGAAGGTTCCATGGTTCCAGACCCCTGCTGTAGAGGTGCTCACTTAGTTTCATTACATCAACAGGTCATTTGAACCGAGGTGTTCAGACTTCTGCACGAGACTCTGACTGGTCACCTTGGCGAGTCTGCCTAACAATCTTTAACTTCATAACTGGCATGACTTTGATAGAAGGTCATCTGAAGCTCAGTGAGAATGTGACAATGACAAGTTTTGATTTCTACTGTTGAGTGTGATTTCTACTGATGTGGAATGAATCGATGACACAACAGAAATTTCATTGATTGTTTTATTTCGCCATGTCTTGATTAAAATACATTCAATGAATAATTTGTTTCATGACTAAAACGCTCATTGCCTTCACAGAAGGGCACATCATTATTCACTATGAAGTGAAACAGGCATCATAATGTCAATATGACAGCTAAAGTCAAACACAGGCCTTTATGAAAGGTGAATGTTCATTTCTTCACAGAAGAAGTGATGAGCATGTTTCAACAAAACAGATCACGTTTCATGCATTCACAGTGGGCAACAATGTGCTGCACATAACAGATGGAAACACTTATTGTAAGTTGAATCTGGGAGTA
>JAMWET010000486.1:0-21407 GCA_024036415.1 Prochilodus magdalenae | reverse complement strand
AGGAGGTGGGGGGAGGAGGGGAAAGGAAAAAAGGAAGAAAAAGAGAAGGGAAAAGAGGGGAGGAAGAAGAGGGAGGAAGAATGGAAGGTGAGATGGTGTAGGGGGGGGAGAGAGGGATGGAGGAAAAAAAATAGTAATATGTTGTTGCTGGATGAGAGGAATGGATTAGTGTATGATGAGGTATATGTATTTGTGTAGGTGATGGGGGGTGAGGAGAATAGTAAAGAATAGGTGGTGATAGAAAAAATTGGAGAGAAGGGTGAGAGTTGTATAAGTATGGGATCTGTGACGGGGTGTGTGACTGCATTCTGGGTATCGGGTATCGGTGGGAGTATGGGTATCGTTGCTGTGTGGTGACTGACTTCTGGGTATCGGTAGGCGGTTGTATGATAGGTAAGGTGTGAGTGTGTGACTGCATTCTGCTAGTAGGAGGTGGTTTTACTGGTCTCGGTGTGACTGTGTGGTGACGGAGTTCTGGGGTCTCTGTGGGTTCGGAGATTGTATTTAGTACTGGGGTCTCAGGTGTGACTGTGTGGTGACTGCAGTTCTGGGGTCTCTGGGGTCGGCGGATTGTATTACGAGTACTGGGGTCTCGGGTGTGACTGTGTGGTGACTGCAGTTCTGGGGTCTCTGGGGTGACATGATTGTTTTATAGTACTGGGGTCTTCGGGTGTGACTGTTGTGGTGACTGCCAGTTCTGGGTCTCTCTGGGTGCATGAGTCTTATGAGTACTGGGGTCGGTTTTTTTCCTTGCATTGAATGCACTCTGGGTTGACTCCAGAGTTCTGACTGTGTGGGGTCTCTGATTGTCGGAGTTCTGGTGGGAGCACTGGGTTCAGAGGTGGATTGTATGGTGGATGCAGTTACTGGGGTCTTTCCGGGTCAGAGGATTGGGTATGAGTACTGGGGTCTCGGGTATGACTGTGTGGTGACTGCAGTTCTGGGGTCAATGGGGTCGGAGAATTGTATTATGAGTACTGGGCTCTCAGGTGTGACTGCATGGTGATTGCAGGTCTGGGGTCTCTGGGGTCAGAGGATTGTATTATGAGTACTGGGCTCTCAGGTGTGACTGTGTGGTGACTGCAGTTCTGGTGTCTCCGGGGTCAGAGGATTGTATCGGAGCACTGGGCTCTCAGGTGTGACTGTGCTGTCCCAGAGATCTCTAGCAGGATGTAAAGACCCAGCATGTACCAGTGTAGCTGGTCGCCAGCTGTATGTTGTGCTTTAGAAGCTGAGATGCTGCTCAACCACTATCTATGACCATGCTGGGTGACCAGCTTGCATTGGGATGGACCGGCTTAGCTGCTCCTTTGGGTATAAATGCTAAGCTGCTGTAAACTATAACCAACAGTTAACTTAGAAATCTGATTTTAGTCTTATGAAGCGATGTGTTAAAATACTGGTGCATTTTCCAGCGATTCAGTGAGGAAACCAGGAACACACGATACCAATGACATCGGATTAGTACATCAGTGTTTACCTACTTACCCAGTTCACAAAACAATGTCTCAAATTCATCTCTCTGTGTCTGTAGCTGGTCTCTCTCTATAGTCAGGTTGGTGTAACCGGTCTGTAGCTGGTCTCTCTGTATAATCAGCTTGTTGTAACTGGTCCGTAGGTGATCTCTCTGTAAAGTCAGGTTGGTGTAACTGGTCTGTAGCTGGTCTCTCTCTATAGTCAGGTTGGCGTAACTGGTCTGTAGCTGGTCTCTCTGTAAAGTCAGGTTGGTGTTACTGGTCTGTAGCTGGTCTCTCTCTATAGTAAACTTGAACCACAGTACTGTGATGGTAGCCAGCAGGAGGACACACAGCAGCCCCAGACACCCTGTAGCCAGGTTGCAGCCTCTGCTCCCTGCAGTGTAAAAGTAGATTTTGGATACTTTGACCATCTTTGGGATCTTTATAGCACTGGCCACAAATGCAGAGCCTAAAACCTACACACAGTGAGTGTTCCCCAGTCAGTACAACACACTGTGCTGTGATAGCGCTGACTGATATATAAAAATTAATATCTATAAATGAAAGTAGATTAGAGATTGTGTTTGGCTACCTGGATGATGTGTTTGTTGGCTTTCCTTGGTGTTGGTGTCCTCCATCTCTGTGGTGGGCCTCACTGGGCCTCTAATACTGTCTGCACTCTCATAGATATCCACCACCATCTCCTCGCATCGCTCTCTCTGGTTCAGATTCCAGAGTGCCGAACACGTCATATACATTACCATGCATCTCTAATCGATAAGGGATTCTCAGAAGCACAGACAGAACTCTGGGTCTCTGTGAGGAAGGACACGTCTGCACAGCTAAGCCTCTCGGCTTGTATGATCATAATCATAGTCTCAGTGTCAGTTCAGGAAGTGACCAAGCATTTCAACCTGAAAATGGCCTGTCTGTATGTGTGAACACAGCACAGCTCGTCCACCCACTGTACTTCCCTGAAGTAGCTCATACAGCTTATAACTTTCATAACTTTCATAACTTTTTTTTTCAAATGTTGTTTCAGTTTTTCAGACCACCTCCTGTATGTTAACATCACAGCTACGGTATTAACGTCACAGCTGAAAAAGAAAGGCCAATCCCAGTAAACATCTTAACCTTTTGAACTGTGGAAATTACTTTGCACATGCATCTTCAGAAGGACATCCATTTCCAAGTTTTGGCGAATCTACCATATGGGTGACCGGTCAGGAATATCCATGTCTACGGACACGGAATCCTCTCAGTATCTAATAAACCATAGAAACACCCGCAACCAGCATCATAACGGGTGCTGATGTCAACTGACACTGATGTCTTGGTGTAAAGAGACGATTGTTGTTGTGTTGTGTTGTGTTGTGTTGTGTTGTGTTGTGTACACTGGTGCAGCATGGACAGGACAACTCTCCAGCAAGCTGGAGTTAGTAATGTGTGTAGGCATGAGATGCAGATGTGCAGATTCAATAAGGAGATGAGGTACCATGAACCCAACACCCAGAGGATCCCAATCTGGCTCTGTCCAGAGCATCCTATTGTATTGGTCAGCGCTTTACTATGGAGACTATAGTGTGTGAGGAATAGCGTACAGCTGTGTTTCAGCAATGACTGTGCTCATAAGAAGGCCTCTCTGGATTGATTTTGATATACAGTGGATTAGAACAGCTGATGTGTCTTAGAATATAGATTGATTATTGGTCTGACTGCGTTCAGTCCCAGGACACACGGTGTCTAACACCAAGCACCATCCTTCAACAGCTTACAACACCTTCCTCTGGTTTTGTGGTCCTGCCCACATCCTGATCCTAACTCTGAGCGACTGAACATTTCCTGTATGTGTAGACAGTGTTATGCTATTCAGTGGATGGAGGTCACATGATTGGGGTGGGTTCTCCATACGTGGCCTCATACTGATATCATATTAGGTAAAGAGAATGGAACGTTTTGACCTTTGCTGGAGACAATACACTGGCACATCTACGTTACCTTCACAGGAAGTAGCACAGGAAGTAGCACTGAGTCAGCTAATTAAAAACGTCTTTGTGTGTTTAGTCAGATAGAGGAACTGAGCAGCTTAAACAAAGAGACATCTTCATTAACCAGCCATCTCACAACCCTGATCCAGCATTCCTGCCCCAGGCCTTCAGAGTTTCTCAGCGTGTGGGCCATGAGGCAGCCTCTAGTGGTCCAGGGGGCAGACACAAGACTATGCACTCCCTTAACACCACGTCACCGTCGCCAATGACTGCAATGGTGTTGTGCCAGACTGTCATGGAGTGACTCGGAATGGCAGCAGGTCATCTTCAGTCACGCTTTTGTATTGGTGGAGACGACCAACCAATCCACGTGTGGAGGCTCTGTGGTCAGCACCCGGTTGAACAATTTGTGGTTAAGTGCCACACGCCCAGAAGGCCCACCTCCATCTGTACCGCGAAATCTGCAGGAACTGTGTGAGAATGTTCCAGCTGCAATGTGCGATCCAACACCACCTTCTGGGTGCAGCTCTGCTATTGACGGTGAGCCTAAAACTCACTACGAGCTCAGACACTGCCCGAACAGGGGGCCGGTGCTGATACCTTGAGATTCTTATACAGACATATATAAAGCAAAAAGTGCAATACCTGGCAACCCAGCCCAGCACTCATAGAGAAGAAAAGGTCGTTATAAGTGCAACACAAGTACATACACATATAACTCACACATCTACCAGTGCTCACTCACTTAAGTGCATTACGTAGAGATGGGTCTTCAGTCGGCGTTTGAAGACCGCGAGAGACTCCGCTGTTCTGACGCCCAGTAGGAGTTCATTCCAGCATCTGGGAGCCAGGACAGAGAACAGTCTGGACGATTGTCCTCCGTGTGTCCTCAGGGATGGTGGTTCGAGTCGAGCTGTACCTAAAGCACGAAGGGCTGGAGGTACAGATCGACTCTTCACCATTGCCATAAGGTAGGGAGGCGCTGGTCCATTCTTGGCTTTGTAGGCCAGCATCAGAGTTTTAAAATCAGAGTTTATAAAACAACAGAGTATATAAAAGAATCAGCACAGACTAAGACCCCGGGGTGGCGGACATGATTCTGCTGTGGGTAGTTCTGAAAGACACATGAAAAGACAGAAATGGAAGCAAGCGGGTCACCTCTACCTGCTGATAGTAACCTCTTCCCACACTGACCAAGCCCATTTCCTGCCACAGAACAACACAAACAACCTCCACCCAGCCTCCACTAACAAACAATAACAACAACACTGAAGTCCTCCTTTGGGAGGGTGCACTCTGCATAGCCAGCAGTAGTGTGCTACATAGCCTGTCCCCCCAAATTCAAAAGACATCCGTGCCGTCAGTGTCTTCTTTCACCGCAGCACCCACAACTAACCTCTCAGATGCTTACCACATCCTGTACTCCCATGCTGGAGTGCTTTACAGTTCACTTTCACTTTCATCAGCACCACTGTAGCACTGTAGCGAGCGCCACGCCGAGCTTTCCCATGCTGGCCCTGTCATTAAGCCTTCCCATGACAGCACTGCTGCTGAGTCTTGCCCCATCTTCGTTCTTCTCGAAGTTCACCAATGAGCTTGTTTGCTGGCTCTGTGTGGCTGGTTTGGTTTTGACCTATCGCCGGCCTCATGGTTTTTGGTTCTGTTCTTATCCCTTCTGGTGTGTTTGCTCTGAATTGGTTGCTGAGTTGCTGTTGATCTCTTCTCCTCTTAGTAAAACCCGCTTCTCTGTTAGCTCTGCTCGAGTTGAGGTTTGTCCGGTTATTGTTACAGAAATTAGCCAAAATCGTCACTACCAAAACCGTCACTACTTAAGATTCAGTTTTCATAGTGACATAATAGAATTTTTATTTATTCTAACAAATTAAAGGTAGTGTTTTATTTTCTGTTAAATATATATATATATAAATGTGTGTGTGTGTGTGTGTGTGTGTGTGTGTGTGTGTGTGTTTATGAGTATTATCATGGTTACATAGTGTCTTCAGAAATTGGTTGTGGACCTGCATTGACTTCTAAAAAGCAATTCTTGCCTGGAAGCGAAATGCTTTCCAAGCCATGAAACACGGAAGCAGTCACTTTCCATCATTTTCCAATTTCAATCACAGTTCTGAGGAGAATTTCCTGTAGACTGGGATTTGAGCCACTGCTGGTAGACCCGTATGACCGAGTTCTTCCATACACCTGCAGATTCAGCTACTTCCTTCACACTATGGTCTTTAGCCACGCCCAAATGCAGTCACTCCTTTAGCCCATCATTAACATCTGCTCTGGAGCCATTTACCACACATGGAATGAGACATTCCCTGCACTGTAGCACCTCCTCTCAATCTATGGATCCTGTCACTCACACCCCTCAGGTATTTATAGCCCCATCATTCTTGTGCAGCGCCATCTGCAGGAACCTGAAGTTACTACCACCTTAAACACCCAATTTTTTGTCCAGTGAGCTTTTATCTTCTGTAGTGTTATATACTACAGTATAGTGTCTAGGTCATTAAAAGAACAGCTGCGCCCAGAAGGAGGTGTGGGGTTGCAGTGCTGTTGGGAAGGAAGATAAAGGTTACCAGGATCAATAAATGATGATACATTTAGACTGATATGATCAATCTGAGTTTGACCCTCAGCACTGTGATAGCAACCAGCAAGGGAACACAAAGCAGGGCCAGACCCACTGCAGCCAGTCTGTAGAATCTCCTCTTACTCTCTGGGGAGAAGGCATATAGAGATGCATGTAGTTAATAAACCTATACGGTATATAGAGGATTTTCTTTTAATTAACTGGTTTAGAACCAAACAAAGTCATTCAAAGGACTTATTGTGAAATTCACAATCTCTAGTGGAACCCAGTCAGACCTGTTTACAGTGGGGGTGATGGGAACCAGATGTCTGAAAAGTTGACTGCTTCTGAAAGCAGCTCCTGTAAGTTCTAGGATGAAGTGATGGTGAATATACTGAGGCACTGAGACGTTGTTTTCTAATAAGTCCCGGCACAAAGAACTGTTGGGCAAACACTCAGAGGAGTTTGTGTTGTGTTTTGTGACGTGGTGGTAGACAAGGTTGTGTAACTCTCCAACTTCGTTTTGCTTGGCCACATTGAAAACTAGCCCACCTAATGTCATGGTTTTCCCTGGCTGAGGTTACAGAATGGAGACAATGTCTCCTGAATGGCGAAGGAGTTCTGGAATAAGCACAGTACTAACTCACATGGCTTGAGTTCTACCACAGGTCTTACCGGATGGGATTAGTCTTGCTACCTGTTTGTTGTATATGCACGCTCCTCTTGGTGTTGGTGCTCTCCATCTTCACGGTGCGGCCCCTAATAGCGTTTTCCTCTTAATGCAGATCACATTATCTTCATCATGAACACTCAGAAACATCTTTTATTGGGCAGCATGGTGTAGGTTTGGGAACATAGCCTTCCACTTTGCCAGCTGACCCCATAATCAATGTGCCATCCAAGCCCACCTGCATCTCTGTACTGGCTTCATTCTGGGTATAATGACTTAGTCTTACCATTCATATCACTTTCCTATCACCTATAGCAGTGCTGCCATTACTGCTCATTAATATTAATATATTCACAACAAACATTATAATAATCTATTTAGTGCTCTGCAGAGCTGAAGTTATATAATCATACAAAGTTTTTTCATATTCATTTCATAAAAAATTTTTTATATTGTTGTGATACTGACCCTGTGCCAACCAACCCCCACCCCTCTACACGAAGACAACCAAGCAGTTTATAAATCTGAGCCTTCAAACTGAATCTGAAGCAGATTGAATTTAAGTGCTACTCCACAGTGGCCAAATCACCCACAAAGTCGCTCAGGTTTTTTTACACCCTCCCTGGACCATGTAGATAGCGCCTCCTTGCTGCGCATGTGGCGGTGCGCTATGCGTGCCATTTAACATGTATTGAAATAATAAGTTATGGTATGTATAAAATATAATAGCAAATAAATGCATTAAAAGAGCTCATGGTAACACAGTCGACATTTTAAACATTTATTACTCCATATGCTATTTTCTTAATCATCATCATCATCATCATATTATTATTATTATTATTATTATTATTAATAATAATAATAATAATAATAATAATAATAATAATAATAATAATAATAATAAAATTGAATGGATTCGATGTAATCTCACATTAACAGATCTGACCAATAATTCATCTACTGTTGGTGTATTTCCAGGATGTTGTTCAAAATGCTAGCTGTATTCGAAATGGCACTATACTGTTCACCTCATTTTGCCACGCCCACTTTCAAGTGTTTGTTTCTTCCGCCGTTAGGACGTCCAGTCAGCTACTTAGCTAGCTAGCGACATAGGTAATTTAAAAACAACACAAAACAAGTTTCATGGTGTAACTGTCAAAGTTATGCTGTGCCTTTAAGAAAGGGGGATTGTATTTACATACTCCTGTGAGACCCCTGCAGAAGAAGGGAGCAGAGTGAAGAAGAGACTGGGTTTCTGCAGTTATCCTACCATCTCTTATTTTTGATATCCGTCTGCACTCTCTGTAAGGCTATCATGGAGCTCAGCTACAGTCTAACTCATGTACAGTTACAAGGAGAAGCATGTGAACCCTTTGGGATACTTGGATTTCTGTATACATGGGTGTATACATCAGTGTGTTCTGATCTTCATCTAAGTCACAACAACAGACAAACCCAGTCCGCTTGAACTAACACCACACCAAACATGCTGTGTTTTTACTGAACACAACATGGAAACATTCCCAGTGCAGGGTGGAGAAAGTATGTGAAGCCAGTATGTGTATGTGGAGTGAGGAGTCAGCCGAGCTGGAGTGTGATTGGAGTGTGAGATTGGATGTGTTGGTTAAAGCTGCCCCGCCCTGTAAAACACACCAGATTCGAGTTTGCTGTTCTCAAGAAGCATTGCCTGATGTCTCGCAAGAAAGAGCTCTCAGAAGACCGACGTTCAAGAATTGTTGACTTGCATGAAGCTGTTGATGTCCATGTGTCCACGGTAAGAGAGACTGTCTACAAGTGGAGAAAGTTCAGCACTGTTCAAAGTTCAACACGGAGGAAGCCACTGGATACAAATCTCATAGACCCATATTTTACACTGTAGAACACATATCAGATATTGAAACCTTCCTGCCAGACAGGGTTTGATGGCTCCCGTCTGTTAAACCATACTGGGCGTTTGAGCCTCACAATGCAACATTGTACCAAACATGAAACCGTGAGCACCGTAGAAAGTAAGGCCAAGGCAATGTGGGTGTTAGACTAACCATGTGTTTCCTGTGACAGACAGAGAACTGAACAGTATCAGACGGTATCACCCATCTGACAATGTAGGGTTCGACAGTTGGAGGGGATCTAATGTAAAGTATATTAAACCGGCTGACAAATCAAAGGGCAGGGTAAAAGTGTAAGCGGCCGCCCGCGCTGTGGTCCTCCCGCCACCAGAGGGAGGCCATGCTCTACCACTCCCAGTAATCAGGCTGATTGAGAACACCTGGTTACTGTTCTTATAAGGACTGCCCACTGGTCAGACGGTGCCGAGTCTGGATTCTGTTCGGTCATGCCGGAAAGGAGAACGAGTTTGCTGACCAGCCATCTTGGGTCCTCCGCATCGAGGCTGCTTTCAGTTTCTTTCCCTGTTTTGTTAAGAAGTTATCTTTTACTACCTCTCTTTAGTTTCAGGGTTTAGACGATGCTCGTGATCCTTTCCCGAGTATCTGCTCTTTTAGTTTACCGATACAAACTGAGTGCCCACAGTTTAGTCGCCTTCTTTCTTTCTTCGTTTTTTTTCTTTCTTTCTACCCTTTGTTCATATAGAGGCTGTGCCAGTTTCACTTTCGGTTTTGCGGTGGCGCAGCGTTTAGCACGTTGCTCTCTCGGCCTTTCTAACTCGGCGGTTCGAATCCCGCCGGTTTCATTTTCGTTTCTTTCCTCGTTTTTCCGTCAAACTCTTCACCGGTTCAAATCCCGATCAACAACATCTGCGTTTGAGTCCACTTAAATAAATAAATGAGAACAATCCAAAGAGGACTCTCTCCCTATAAGGATTGTTGCCCCATTTACAAAAAGGGTCAAAGACAAATGCAACCTTTTGTTTGGGGCAAACAAACTATCTGTACAAATAGCTGCACCCAGAAGCAATACATCTATGTATTTGTTTTCATAATCGATGTGCTATCTAAATGACTATGGTGATTCAGAAAGTCAGTGATGTAACCAGAAGCCTTATTATGATAATATTGGTTTGTTTAGTTGATTCCAAGAAAAAATCTAATACCAACCCATTAAACAAGTGCAGGGTGGCATCTGGACGTTGTTGACAACATTCTCAGTGTGTTTGTACATTTAGCTGCACTGGCTTTCCACTGGATATCTCTAATGAACAGACTCACTCTTAATCTTTGAAACATCTTTCATCTAAACTTACTCATCTATTCCAGCTACAGATGGTCCAATCAGACTGATTTCAAGTCAGCAAGGCAGCGTTGCTACTGACGCCACCTTCTGTGCAGTTCATCGTTTTACAGTTTTGGACATTTGACTGGCTAAGTGGTGTTAAATCTTCTCACAGATCCAAACACAGTGGTGATCACATATTTAATCAGCCCAGTTCTTTAGAGGATCACGCCAATGGCCAGTTACGGCACAGCCTCCATAACCGGTGGGTTCTCCGCGTCCCCAAAGCCTGAAAGAGAGGATCAGAGCATCTACTGTTTTATCAGAGCACTGTATGACTTCAGTTGAGTGATCTCTTACCCAGTGCTCAGTCTAGAGCCATCCACCCATTTCCAGACTCCCATTGGTTATTCTCTCTGCCCTGTCCCCTTGGTGATGTTTGCCTGGTTCATGGTTCATTACCTGACTTATAGCTTGGCATGCATTGATCCAAGTTTGTTAGTCCTGACACTTATAAATACTTAAGTACCTAATAAAGTTCAGTTACAGTACATCTGCATGTACTTCATACTTTGTGGTGTCCAGCAGGGGGCTCTGTCAACACAAGCACACAGAAGCATGAACAATGTGAGGGTCTGAGATCATCACTAAAGGGGCAGCAGTGCTGCTCCCCATATATGAGACGTCAATGTATGTGTCGTGACTGGAATGCTGAAATGCTTCATGACCTGTCTGCAGTGTTGCTGCTACTACACTCATCATCGAGGAAATAGTTCCACCTGCCTGCTCATGCATGTGATGTAAGTAGGGACGGGCCTTATCCCTGTAGCTGACTGACTATGCTTTCCATGCTGACTGGTGCTGTTGTGTTTGTAGCATCCATAGGAAGCAGTGTGTGCCTCAGAGAAGAGTTCAAAAGCGATACAAGCAGTTGGAAGACTTCAAGAGGGGACGCATCGTAAGGCTCCGGGCAGCGGGGCGGTCTTGACGTACTACACACCATAACAGTGACATGAAGGCTCTGGGACACCCACACACGGAGAGGCAGAACCGGTATGCACAGAGAAACCCAACAGCCACCACTGCAGACATTCAGTGATGCCCTCAATGAGTGATCCTGTTAGTGCCAGCACCAGTGGCAGACGCTTACACGACGCAGGACTACATGCATGTAGACTGTTACAACAGCTGCCCTTAACACCACATCAACGGCACCAAAGACTGCAATGGTGAAGTGCCAGACTGTCATTAAGTGACTCAGAATGGCAGCGGGTCATCTTCAGTGATGAGTCCAGCTCTTGTCACTCTATCAACACTCAACCCTACCGCAAAATCATGGGAGGGGACACCATTAGGATCCTCTACAACTCCATACCCAGAAGCCCTAGTACTAGCCATGATAGAAAGGTCACATCTGCCGGGCTCTACCATACAGCTCACACAAACAGCCCAGGGTTACACCTTTGTTGGGGGTAACGGGTATGGTACATCAAGAAGACTGGAGAAAGACCAAGATAAAGACAAGGACAAAGACAAGGACAAAGAGTCCTGTAGCACTAAGACATGCTAAAAGCTACACTGGGTATGAAGGTAATACCTGAATGGTTATTGAAACTTGTTTTCCTTTCCCCAGGTTTAGAACTAATGTTAAGACTTTGCTAACATACCAGCGTCAGGAATTTCCCTCCTGTCAAGCAGGTACCGCATGCGACTCTTCAAACACATCTACATGTGCAGCAGTCATGTGACTTCTTGGCACACCACACGGGCGCTTCACTTCCAGTCACAATCACACTTCGTTATAAAGGTCAGGCTTGTTTTAGCCACTCTAATACAGACCCTCAGACCGTACAGACCCTCAGACCACACAGGCCCTCAGACCATACCGGCTACACAGCCGGAAACGTGCTTAATACAAGCCTAATTATCAGCCAATAATAATTCAGTTTAGCTCATTACACAGAGAGAAGAGAACTCTGAGAACTTGGGCTGGAGTTCTGGATGGCTTCTGCTTGAGGCCTTCTCTTTTCCAGTGGACACAGGACTGATGGACACTGAGAAGACCATGGTGGGGAACTGATGGTGGGGATTGAAATTCATAGTGGGGTTAGTTTGGAGGGAGGAGGGGTTTCTCTTAGGCATGCCCTAAGAGAGAGAGAGAGAGAGAAAGAGCGATAGGGAGGTAGCTCACAAAAGAAAGCACATCTATGACATATAACCTACATACCAGGCTCAGACACAGGCCATGAGTCTCAGCTTCCTGTCAGTCCTGTGGTTTTCAAGCACAGGGCTCAGTGCTCAGCCGCAGAGAGCAGCGCAGTGATGAACAATGACCCGAATGACCAGAAATACACCAAACAGTGGGTGCGTTAACTGTGGAGATGAGTGAATGAGACACTGAGAGATAGAAACCCTGAACGGTCAGCTGCTAACACTGAACTCATATTCAGATGGGCTTCTGAAAGTGTTACGAGGTTTCAGCTCTCACCTCAACTTCCTGTCCTGGGAGCAGCAGACACTGATCACTACCTCTAATACAGAGTCAGTCTACAGTAGAGAGCTGGAGGCTGCAGTGACTGTATTCAGGGAGCAGAACTAAAACAAGACCAGCTAAAGCAAGAAGTCTTCCAGCCTCTTTACGGAATAGACCAGAACCGGAGATGATGGATATATATGCGAACACAGGAAAAGCAGCAGATGACCGATCCGCTGATTCGAACGGAAAGAAGAACTCCTTCAAGGATACCTATGAGAATGAAGACGTCCCAGAGGCTCGTGTGGTCCCCAGCCATAAAGGAACAAAGACCTCAGGTAGACGTACACATAGTTAAAGCCGATCGTTTACATGATAATGCGTTCAATAGAGGCTCTAACAGAATTATCACTTCCATTATGCTTTAGTGATAATCAAACATGTATCTCCATTTGATGTTGGTTTTTGCTCCCATTCATCATTTGAACACAGCAGCTGCTGTTAACATTGGGCGAGAATGTTAAGGTGAATGGACCAACAGAAATGGCCCACCACAATTGCTTGGTAAAAAGTCTGGCTCCATTGAGTTGTAATTGAATGAGGTTTTTGGTCTCTCCTGTAAAGCTACCATTGCACAGCGATGATATGTGAGTTTATTACACCTGCTGGGGAAACAGGTGATTCTTCTAGGGTTCTTTAGTAAAAGAAATGGCTGTTAGAGCTGTGCGTTCCCCAAGGAACCACTTGAACCATCTTACCATGGATAGTTCTTAAATGGTGAAACGGTTCTTCAGACTAGCGGAGAATCGGTTATATATTGTTGGTTTGGTGCTATTTAGAACTCACTCACTCGTCCTCCACACTGCTTATCGTTCTGGGTCACAGGAAACCACATGCCGACACGGGTAGGAGACCCTGGTGGCCTGGCCGGAGAATTGAACTCTAGTTCCTGATAGAGAGCTATTTAAATAGTAGATTTTCTGTGTAACATGGAGGTCCTATAAAGTTCTAAACAGGGCAAACATGCATCATCAAAACCATAGCTGGACAAAGAGCTGCACCTAGAAAGAATCAGTCGACAAGAATGAAACCTGGTGGGTAGGTTTGGCATTGTGAGACATGCAAACGATTGAAGTTTCATGTTTGGCTGTGAATGTGACGTAGGCGAGGATGGGTCTTGGCGCTGTACCTGACTGACCCAACAGCCACGATTGTGGACATTTAGCGAGCAGTGATGTCTCCATGAGTCATCTTGTTAGTGCCAGCACTATTGGCAGACGGCTGCACCACACAAAAAATATTGAATTTATGGGAAACTGAAGCAGGTTAATATGCTCCAGTAAGTCACAAACAGTGATCTAATACCTATGTAATATGTTAAATGATCTTATGTTTTTGGCAGATCATTTTGCCTGGATACAAGTTCACTTATGTTAGTTATATTGAGCTTACAACAATCTCAAAATGAAAACAGTACCACACATCAACTAGATATAGCCCTGCGATGGACTGGCAGCTTGTCCAGGGTGTTTCCTGCCTTCCCTCCAATTAGCCCTTGGATAGGCTCCAGCCACCACCCTGCAACCCAGAAGGATAGGCAGCTTAGAAGGTGCATGAATGAATGAAGGACCTAGATATAAGAACTTTACTTGCCAAGAAATTGTTTTGCAGTCTAGAGCCCAAGAAAAAATGTAAGACCTTTGGAAATGAGCACCATATGTCCTCTTTAACTGTGTCTTGTATACTGTATGATGTATATATCATCATAAGTGCTTATGTGAGTACTGTATTTGTGTTCTCAGGATTGAGCACGGCAGGAAGAAGATACCACAGACTGGCTGCAGTGTGTCTGGGGCTGCTGTGTGCTCTCCTACTAGCTGGCATCACGGTGCTGGGGCTCCAAATAACCAACCTGACTATAGAGAGAGACCGGTTACGAGCAGAGAGGGATGGATTCCAGAGAAGGCTGTCTGAACTGGGTATGCGATCAGATGTATGATCTTAGATCTGACTTCACTGAATGTGTTACACTTATAAAGCACTGCTATGACGGAGGTACTCAGGTTGTTATTGATCTCTATGAACAGAGAGGAACTTTACTGAACCTGGATGGATCTACTTCAACTCCAGCATGTACTACATCTCTAACATACAGAGGAGCTGGAATGAGAGCAGACAGGACTGCATAAAGAGAGGAGCAGACCTGGTGATCGTAAACAGCAGAGAGGAACAGGTGAGAGGGGAGCTTCGTAATCTGGAACTATATATGTCTTTACATTTGATGTTGGTTTTTACTTCTATTCATCATTTGAACACAGCAGCTGCTGTTAACATTAGGCGAGAATGTTAAGGTGAATGGACCAACAGAAATGGCCCACCACAACTGCTTGGTAAAAAGTCTGGCTCCCTTGACTTGACTTGACTTGACTTGTAATTGAATGAGGTTTTTGGCCTCTACCGTAAAGTTTCCCTTGTACAGAGATGATATGTGAGTTTATTACACCTGGTGGGGGAAACGGGTGATTCTTCTAGGGTTCTTTAGTAAAAGAAAGCATTGTTAGAGCTGTGCGTTCCCCAAGGAACCACTTGAACCATCTTACCATGGATAGTTCTTAAATGGTGAAGCGGTTCTTCAGACTAGTGGAGAATCGGTTATATATTGTTGGTTTGGTTTGAACTCACTCACTCGTTTGTATTTGAAGGAAGAGGTCAACATTGACATGGTCACCCATGTAAGAGTTCAGTTCTACCCTGCTGAAAACCTTGATCCTGGAAAAAACATGATCCTGGTCATTTCTTTGGAGTTTTAAGCATGTTTTTACTGGTCAACCAGCATCAATCGGCATTCCAGGAATTCCATGCTAGTCTAAGCAATTCTTTTTTTTAGCAGGATGTGGCACATTATAAGATCTAATTTCCCACTTAGGAGACAATGAAATGAAAACCAGGCAACCCAGATGGGTAAAATGGTCCATGGCACATACAGGCGTGCTGTGAGCTGTTGTAGTAGGAGGTTGAATGCGGGATAAGCAGTCATGTGGTGAGGTTATCTGGGAACAGGTAAATACTCATCTCCCTTTTGCAGGACTTTATTGAAATGTTGAGACGAGGTCAGAAAGCTTGGATCGGTCTGACTGACAGTGCGAAAGAGGGGGACTGGAAGTGGGTGGACGACTCAGCACTGACCACTGGGTAAGACTGCACTGACCCCTGAAATGAACTCTGGTGATGATGGAGTTACTCCTCATTGCTCTGATAAACCACAGTAGATTCTCTGGTTCTCTCTTTCAGGTATTGGAAATACTGGGAACCCAACGGTAATGGAGATGAGGACTGTGCTGTAACTGGCTACGGGTCCGCACCTGAAAAGAGCTGGGCTGATTTCCCTTGTGGTTATAAGAGCGTTTGGATCTGTGAGAGGAGGGTTTTTAGTTGAATGTGAGTAAATGGCAGCAAACCTGGTTCATAAGTCTCCTTCTTTAAATTTGACCTGCCGGATGGGAATAGAGGTCCTATCCCATTCCGAATAACTACCCCACTCAAAGTGAAGTGGTATGACTTGGTGTATTACTTCCTGGAAAAAAGTGCTCTCACTACTTTATGCAGATTAGGGCAGCTAGCTAACATTGCCACTAGGAACTTGTATATAAGCTCACCAGACAAAAACAAGCCTCTGTGATGCTCTGTGTTTTAAGTACATGGAAATGGGTTCTTTGGTTGAGGTTAGAGTAGATTTGAACCACAGTGGACCACCTACTGGACCACCAGGTTTTGCCTCTTGCTCATCACCTAACCGAGGAACACAACATTCCTACCCCTCTGTTCCAAGATGACAAGATTCTCACATTCACAGGGCTGCAAATGTGTCTGATTGGCAGGATCAACATTCAGGAGCATTCACATCTGTACACATCTGTACTGGCCTACAGAACCCCCAGATATAAATCCTTTAAAAATCTGTGGGCCCACCTGGAACAACCAGTAAAGCTCCAGGGAAGGCATCCACTGGACCAAATCTCGACCAACCAACCAATTCTTTGATGGCAATTCATTGATTCTTTGATGTGGCCTACATCCAGAAACTTGCCCAGTCCATGTAATTGGTGCTCATGAAGGTATTATACGCCATTAGGTCTGTTCCAACCACAACGCAATGCGATAAGTAATGCGCAACCAAAGTACCCTAGAGGAACAAGCATATACCCATAATGCACTGCATTTTTTGGTTTGAAGAGTCACTAAGGGGGATTATTGAGGAAACCCATATGAATTAGCATCTGAAGAATTTTTACTACCATCGCAAATTCATTTCCCTATATTATAGTTCCATGTAGTGATCCAGATTTTGGACATGGTGGCTAGTTTCATCTGTTTCCTCTAGGTTCCTGAAGCTGGATACAGCACACACAGCAGAACCTAGCCCTGCCCTTCAAAACAGAGTCCCTGAAGAGCATAGCATAACAAATATTAACATTCCCTAAAGTAGACATCCCTCTTGCATTGAAACTAAACCGAACCACATGTAGCTGATGCCACGGTATCAACAACCAAATATCTGTCTTCAGATCATCGTTAGTATGGAGAGAATCCGTTACTCAAAGAAACGGCTTACTAGATGAGGAGTATGCCAAACAAGAGTTACACCAGTGGGCATACTGGGCACTTGAAAGCAAGAACACGGACCTCCACATAGATGTATACACGAAGGCTTTGACACAGATTAAATGCCGATAGTGTAATTAAAACTGTTCTCTTGGCAAATGGTGGTGGAATGGATGCAGGGGTTGGTCATCTTTAATGCTGGTCACTTTTCAGATGCAGCATCTGTAGTAGGATGTACTGACTGTTAGAGAAGACTGATCCTCTAAGCTGTCCAGAAGTAACCCACTGTGGGGCCCTGTAATCCAAGAATGGCGCTGTTTCCTTCCCGGACAGGACTGGAACAGTATGGACCATGGGCGGGTATTTATATTTACATGTCCAAGTATTTTATATGGAATGAGGGGTTTATGGAATGAGGGGGGGTTGTCCCTGACATACAGCAATAAACGTATTATGATGTTACTGCTGTTGACATTGTTTAACTGCTTCACCCACAAACATGGAGATTCTCTCTCTCTTGAGTAGCTAGAGCTGTAGCACTTGTCTGCCTCAGGGTGGCACTGTAGTAAGCACCTTTACCTTGTTGGTTGTTTATAGCCCATAAGCTGTAACTGTACCTGGGGCATAATACCACAGAAACACTTCCCAATATGTCCCAACATATATGCACATCTGAAGGCTTTGCTGTGCGCTCCAGGCTCCCAGAAGATTTAGGAGTGTGTTTAACTGGGAGTTGGCTTCGGATATCCCGCTGGCCTCAGTGTTATAGTGGATCTTGTAAGGCAGGAAATCTAATGCTGCTGTAGTAGAAGCATTGACTGGGTCACCAGTTGGCTCGCTGCAGAGAGCGTTGCTGGAGGGAGCGTTGCTGGAGGGAGCGTTGCTGCAGGGAGCGTTGCTGGAGGGAGCGTTGCTGCAGGGAGCTTTGCTGGAGGTCTTGAGGGACTGAGTTGGGTTGAGCTGGATGATTCTTTAACATGTACATTTTCTATATATGGAGAATTTGGTCCTTTTTGGGATATTTACCTGGGCTACTATTAATGCAGTGATGCTCTTTCAGTCGTTTATACTGCTAGCTATCAGCAGTGCAGTTAATATCCTCTTCCCTGATTTTGTGCTTGAGGGTAATTAATGTGTGAACTGTTTTGTTCTATTTGAGTGTTTAATAAACTCTTGTTTTAAGCATGTGTGGTGCTGTTGCCTTAAATTTTCCAATTTATTAGTACTAATAATAATATATGACCAAAGAAAAACATTAACTCCATTTTTGACATTTTCAATATTGTCATTTTAGCACAGCAGCTGCTCTTTACACTGGACGAAAGTTTACTTGGAAAGAAACGTCTTTAGATTCATTTACACTGAAAATAAAGAAGATTAAACTCATTGATGATATAATTGGCTACTGACTCCTTACACTGTGGGGATCACATCCAGCTCTGGCAAAAATTCAAAAGACCACCTCAGATTCTGTTTTATTCTCTACACTACTGGAAACATCATCTTCCAAACTCCAGATCAGATATTGTATTAGATCTGTTTATTTATAAAATCACAAACGACCACCAGAAGCCTGTTTATAGAACCATGCTCGCTGTGCATTTCACCCCAGCCACCTCCCGGACTCAACTTCCCAGAGGGCTTTGCTTAATGAAGTCACACACACATGCCCCCAGCCATCCAATCTGATCCGCTCTAGGTCACCTGAGTTCTAGCCTCCAGCTGTCACTAATTTGCGTCTGCATATAAGCCCCATAGTAACGCTGCCATATTGTGAAGTTTTGCAGTCCTGAGTGTTCACTCCCTGTGTATCTACTTTCTGGCTTTGATCCGTTTTGTCCTGGACTACCTCTTTTGCTTTCTCCCTTTCTGGTATGTTGTATTGTATTATGCTGCTTGGCTAGACTGTTCGATTGTTTAATAAACCAACTTGCTGTTTAGCTCTTCTCATGTTGGTCCAAGATCTTTGTTGCTGAAAACTACATCTCTGAAGGTCAGAGTTCGCTGGAGTTTAGTGAATAACTATTGTTCACACTGTCAGTAACAACAACTTGCAGCAGGTTTATCCAGCTTGGTGGAAGCTATGAGAACCTGCTGGTGAGTGATGCCACTGACCGTGGTGGACCACATACTTGGCTGCTAGGCTAGCTGAAGGCTTAGCATGTCTTTCCTGTGAAATACCATCATTACAGACTCAGCCATGAGCATTTATACTGCTGCGTGTCTTCCCACACTGCTGACGTGGTAAGTTCTGCTTATGGTGGGCATGCACGTGCTGCCTCGTGTGAACAGAAACTTTGTGGTGTTGGTAAGCGATATCTATATCCCCAGACGACAGCGTACACACACACACACACACACACACACACACACACACACACACACACACACACACACACACACACACACACATATATATATATAGTGCCTAGTAAATGTGTTTGTGTGGGCAAGAGAGAGAGAGGTGGTTCATAGACAGCTCAGGTGAACCATGTGGGCTTGGGCTTCCTGCTCGATGTGGTTCTGCTGTTGATGGTAAGCTGCACAGAGCAGCAAAGTGATTAATAATGGCCATCAGAGATACAGCAAGCCAACAACCGAGTTCAGTATTAACTAACTGTGGAAATGGTTCACTCAGTTCTCCTGTATCGAGAGCCAGAGGCCTGTCTATCTATCTATCTATCTATGTAGAGAATGCATTCTAGTGTCACCCAGTGCATTGCAGTATCAGCAAACAGTATCTGCATGGCCACCAGAGAGAGTTAAGGGAGGTAAGTTTCTGAAAGAGCTGAATGGTTTGAGCTCCCACCTCAACTTCCTGTCTTAAGAACAGCAAGTATTAGTACAATGCCACATTCACAGAGTCGTCATCACAGCTGGCTCGTCGGTTTTACCAGTCGTCAGGGACTGTCCAACATCATTACGGAGGACCGGAGAAGAATATGGATATATACGCCAATTCAGGAACTAAATCAGACTACAGATCGACTGGTTCAGCTAAAAGCGGTGACTCCTATGATGATATCTATGTGAATGAAGACGTCCTGGAAACTAACGAGACCAGAAGCCATAAAGGAACAGGTACACACACACATGGTTGCTGCTGATGTCTTTTCTAGAAGTGGCTATGCTGGAAACCCATAAAGACTGAAGGTGTAATTAACCGTATGTAGCGTGTGATAATTTCCAGGTACTGCACTGGGTGGTGCAGTGAGCCGATACTACAGACCGGCTGCTGTGTGTCTGGGGCTGCTGTGTGTTCTCCTGCTAGCCGCCATCACAGTGTTGTCAATCATGCTCACTGCGGAGAGAGACCGGTTACAGACCAGTTACACCAACCTGACTATAGAGAGAGACCAGTTACAGAAGAAGCTACTGGAACTGGGTGAGTTTCCTCGTTTTGATTCATTAGCATCTTATCAGAAACACAGAATGCTTGAACAGCTACACTGACCTGGCTGTATCACTCTGACTGACTCTCAAAAGAGGAGGCCAACAAACAGGGATGGAGATACTTCGACTCCAGTATTTACTACATCACTACCAAGAGGAAGAGCTGGAGTGAGAGCAGACAGGACTGCACAGAGAGAGAAGCAGACCTGGTGATCATCAACAGCCCAGAACAACAGGTGAGAGAGAGAGAGAGAGAGAGAGACAGACAGAGAGACAGACATATTTAACTACAGTATATATAAAAAACATATAAAACCATATTTCTTCAGATGTCAAAAGAACTAAGACAAAAACAAACAAAACAATCTTCGTTAGCATTGGAGACTAGGCTGTCGGCTTTTTCAGGGTTTAGTTTTGAAGGGTGGAGTTAATTCTTGCTTGGTTTTACTGACCCATCCTAAAAACTACTACCTTGCATGTTTATGGTTGTAGTTAACTTCAGGCTCAGATGGGCGCAGATTGGCGCTGTAGTAACTTCAGGCTAAACTGCACATGGCAAAGTTAGCCAGCGGGGAATACACTAATGGGCTATAAGAGACCCTGCTGGCAGAAGGCATCCACGAAAATCTGGACCAAATTGTCCAGTTCATCTGATCTTTTCCTTTATGGTCTAACCGACCTGGCCTGGTTTTCTTACTAAACCCTTTTTGATTGCCATGTCTGTTCCCCCTTGGCACTGGAAAGGGGCCAAGTCGCTGTGGCCGTGGAGGACACAACGCGTAGACAGACCTAGCACAGGTGCAAACACAAAGCCCTGTATTTAGATGTTGATGAACAAAAACAAGCCTAAACTGAAGGGACGTACTCACTTCACTGTTAACGTCCTTACGCATAACCACACGTACTCGTAGAACACCCTAACTCAGCCAGAGAAGCCCCTCTCTCCCTCCATGTCTCGCAGACAATGGTGCATTCCAAATTGTGCTTATCGCAGTACATAGTACAGCTTACAAATGTCAAAGCTGAGTATATACTTAAAACTCCACAGAACACAAGTAGAGTCAGTCACTGTGAG
>JAMWET010000485.1:0-17755 GCA_024036415.1 Prochilodus magdalenae | reverse complement strand
GGTCGGAACGACCAATTCAATAAGAAGCAAACTCCTCCGGACTGTAACTGCGGCACCATTTAAGGATGGGGCGTACTAATTTAAGAAGAAGTGTGCTCCTCTCTAGACAATCTAACATACAAAGCTGTCAGCTTCAGACCTCGTGATTAGATGAGGATGTGTTGTACTGTTAGAGCATGTTACACGAGCCTGGTGCTTCGGGTTTAGTTGAGTGGGGTGAGCACTGAGATTGAGTGTACTAATAGTGTGGGTGAGGCGTGTTCCAAAGTGTTAAAGGGGCTTTGCCGTAGAATAGCTATATGTAGATCTCTGTTTACCTCCCGTATGTAGAGGTTTGTCAGGAAATCAGTAGCATTTATTGCTTCTTAAACATGGTGATAAATTAAACCTGCCTGATGAGACTCTTGTTATACCTGGCATGTGTCCTATAAAGTTAGTGACATCCTTTTAAAGCCAGTATAAGGAGTATGTATCTTTATCTTCTATTTTACATATAATACAGTCATAAGGAGCCATAAAAGGCTTGTCCTATATCACCTCTAAGCGGTAAAGACCTTTAGATCGCCACCTTACATTGTAAAGCAATGACTTTTTACTGTGAGCGGGTAAGCATTTTAGTTATACAAGACCATAGTGTGGATGTGCATGCGATGTAGGGTTGGGGACACAACAACAATAAGTCACCGACAAAAACATGAACCAAATAAAAGGGCACTAAAAACGCACCTGCTGGCCTGTTAAACCTCCAGGCGGCATTGTAATAACGGCGGTAAATTGGGATTTTGGCATGGAAGTTTTCTGGATGTAGGCCACATCAATGTTCAGAATACTCTTGTAGGAACAGCCTCATGGTGTGTGCGGGGCGGCGCTTGTACGCAGCAGGATCCACTCTGGAAGTTGACCAGTCAGAACAAGAGTGGCGTGAGCTGGCTAATCATGGCACACTGGGCTCATCAGGAGGCGGGGCTTAAAAATCACAGGAGCTCTAACAGAGGGTGTCAAGACAGAGGGCTGATTATAAGATGTACAGTGGTGAGGCACACATGGTGTGTTTTGGGAAAAACTGGAGCATGTAACTCTAATCCAGTGGCTAATCACCCAGAGCGACCTAAACAAGCATGGTACACAGATGCATTTACATTTACGGCTTTTAGCTGACACCAGAGCGACTTAACATGATTAATCTTAGCAACAGTTGGCCGGGGTAGTGTTGGGAGTCTTGCCCAAGGACTCTTATTGGTATAGCACAGCGTAGTGGACCCAGACCAGGGAATCGAACTCCCCATTCTCCCACATGATGTGGGTTACTCAATGACAAGTGGTGCTATCTACTGTGTGCCACACCAACCGCCAGTGGAGCAATGGGTTGTGTTTGTTGCCTCACCCCCCCCCCCCCGCAAGGAAGGGCCTGGGGTGTGATTCCCAGTTGGGGTGTCCCGCGACCATTCTGTAGGGTTCCTCTGGGTGCTCCGGTTTCCTCACCCACAGTCTAAAAGACAGAGTGCACAGTCAGGTGACCTGGAAGATGACTAAATTGATCCCACAAAAGGTGTAGTTTGTGTATGAGTGTGTATGTGTCCTGCCTTGGATTGGACTGGTGGCCTGTCCAGGGTGTTTCCTGCCTTTTGCCCATTTGAGTGATGGGATATGGCCCCCCAGGAACCAGAAGGATAAAGCGGTTCAGAAGATGAATGAGTGAGAGAGAGTGTTTTCTAACTAATTCTGTGCAGCCTGTAACATTGGGTTTTTCTTTTTCGGTTCCTTCTCTAGTTTTACCTGGCTGTCTGCTCAGGTGCACAGCAACAATGGTTTTGCACTTCTCCGGGCCGGATCGCAGACAGCTGCGGACCTTGGGAGTTCCGTTGCCTTCTACGCTGACTCCCAGGATCATCGACCGCTTCCATAACGCTGACGCAGGAGGGACTGCCCTATTACTCTTCACAGCATGCAGATGCCCACTATCGAGTTCTTCATGGACAAGAGGGGGCAAGGCTAGAGAAAAGGAGTTGTGGTCTGAGAACTCCAGCAGCCAGTCCCAGCAACAGCGTGTCCAAGCATCAAAGCTGCTCCATGGTCTTGAACCCCAAAGTCTACAAGGTGGACCCAAGAGAAGAAGGCCACGAACCCGCTCAAAGTTCCGGAGAGAAGAGGGGTTTCGAGGCCTGGGCTTCAAGGAAAACCAGGTCAGCAGGGGATCGCCAACGCTGACACCCTGGCAGAGGCTCCAACGCGAAGAGCATCTGACATCGAGTGGTCATTTCCTCTGGGGCTGATATGGACCAAAGCAGGAACGCCAGAGTACTTCCGGGGAAACCATGGCTGCTCCAACATCCAAAATTCCAAAGGTGCTAGCACCTGTTATCTCTATGACCACAAGAATACTACTACACAGTGGCACCAAAGCTACTCCGACTCCTCCCATGGAGAGTAAACAACCCTCAAAAGTGCGCAGTCCACGAATCCCCTTTTCGTGTAAAATTTGCAGACATAATTTTCTCCAACACCAAGAGAAAGGACACACCCCATCTACCAGTGGTACCCACGCCTATGGCGGTCCGGATCTCTCGCAGAATTGAGCCAGAGAGCCATGCAGGTGTCCTCCTCCGCCAGGCCCTATGTGCCTAAGGAACGGACGGGGCCAGAGAAACTTGGATCAACCGCCGGGACGAGAAGCGCATGCCCCTGGGCCACAGCAAGCTAGACCTGGTTAATCAGTACAACCAAATGAAGTTGAGGCAGGGTACAGCCGCTTTGAACTGAAGAACAAACATTGACCTCAGTAACGCGAAAGACTCTACTCCGTGGAACTATTTCACTTTTTCTTTTTGTACCTTTTCTGGTATGTCATCTCTCTATTTCTGTAAATGGACACAAGTTTAGTTGAATGTGTGTTTTGTGCCTTCTTGTTTTTCTAACAGCCAATAAAGAATAGAAAAAGAACAAGGCAATGAGTGTGAAAAAACCGTGACGCGTTGCAGGAGCGTAGAGACTTGTTCTTCAAAGGTTTCCAATGTTTAACCTGATCTCATCAAGCTAGTTACACTGTAAATTTGAATGGGGTGTATATAACATGACTTTTCCTATGCCTTATGTCACCCTTGTACTTCTTGTTGTAAATAGATGGAGTTGATTGCTGAACGGAGGCATTCTGTCTGTCTGCTGAATGTTAAATGTAGCTTATGGGGGAGAAGTTCGGAACAATGTCTTTTTAATGGGTCTGCAACAAAAAAAATGGATTGTCCAATAATCGATCGATTATTGCTGCATTATTATGCAGTGATCATGAATCCAAACTCCGTTAACGATTCAGGAGAACATGCAATTTCGAAATAGAACATATTATACAGCTCATGAGATAAAGTAGGGCGGCTTTATAAACGTTAGCAAAGCTAGCTGAGCCAGCTTAAACTAACCTTCTTTCATCCGATACGTTTTCTTCTCAGATGGCCGAGGGTTGTCTCCACCATGCCAGCTAAGCTCAGCTTAGCCCATGGTACATCTGAAAACCGTTCATCTTAGTCAAGTGTGAAATGTTCCCACACTTTTGAGAACTTTTTTGGAGGAATGCCTTTTGTGCCTTTGTTATACTCTCCAGTCCGTGGTTAAAACATTCCCACTGAAAGGGTGTGATGATGTCTAAAAGATTGACCTAAAGAACCCTGGTTCCTGAGGTTGGTTCTGTTCAGGCTATATACAACCTTGGTGCGTATTCAGGGAAACCTGAGTGATTGTCATCACAGTCAACAGAGGCTCCACTGATACAGGGCGCTAGTGAACAGTTAGTTCCAAGATGGTGAGTCCGTTATAGATCACCTGCGAGTTGTTCGTGCTGTTATGTCCAGATGTTCATTTACATCCAGAAAGCAAGCACAGGACCAACTGCTGTTGATGAAAAGAAGTAGAGGAGGTTCTCCTGCAGACTAACAGCCATCGCCATTGTTTCTTTCTTTGCCCTCAACAACTGAATCACTCACAGATGTCGTCCCAGTTTGTGCTAAAAAATCTAATATCCTTCGGTTTCCAGTTAGGAACAAACTTTTCGGGCTCTGAATCTGTTTTATTTTTTTGTAGAAAAAGCACCAAACGGTTCAAGATTAGGTGTGGGAACCAGAACGGAAAATCCGGTTCCACATTGGTGGAAAAATGGCTAACAGCTGCCATGGTGTTGGAAGTTCCAACCTTTTGCTTTGTTACTTGGTGATGTCATCACGTAAACAGGGACCCGTTGGGTGCATGTAGGGCCAGGATGGTGGCAGGTGATAACCGCTACCCCTTTCTGATCTTCTCCAGTCAGGTCAGAATGGGCAAACTGCAATACAATAGAAGGCGGGATTTAAAGACGCATATCAAGATGGTTGAATGCAAGATGTTACAGTACGAGCGAAGGCATAATGTGTTTTGGAAAAAATTAGCCGCGTTAAGAAACGAAGCGTAGTAGGTCCACTTTAAATCTTTGTGCTGACTGTTGTAGAGTGCCAGTGTTTTGAGAATTCCTTTCTTCCGTAGCGGCTGTAAAGAAGCCGCCTTGTTCTTGACTGGTCAGTCGTGACGCTGTACGACGTAGGTCCTCAGTTGACCCTCTTTTCTACTTAAACATTCAGTTTACAAACAACAGCAGCCCTAATGTGTTTGAAAAGGTGTTGTCTGAATGTTCCTCTAATTTGGGATCGCGTTTTATTCCCAAGTTTACATTCTTCCAAAGCGTGCATAATGTACATATACTGTGATCTTCAAATCTCATATGAGACTTTCTAGAGTCATCCAATGATGTACACATGTGATGAACTACTACAGTGCAAGTGGCACAAGTCACAGACCACCCTTCATTTATTCACGTCACCTTATACAGGTTTAAGATGAAGACGGTTTCGAGCAGTACATGAATCCATACAACCAAAGTTTAAATGGAAATTATCAAAAAATGGACAAACGAACAATAACTGAGCGTGACAAATTATTAGAGTATAAGGAGGTGGTGAGTGATAACTTGCAGGCTCCTGCAGGTGCGCGCTGCATGAAGATGATGCGGGGTGGATGAGGGACGGGATCCATAGATTTGGGAAGAGGTGCTACAGCACGTGCAGGGAATGTCTCGTTCCATGTGTGGAAAATGCTAAATGAGCAGATGTTAATGATTGGCTAAAAGGAGGGAGGGCATGTGGCGTGGCCAAAGGACCATAGTGTGAAGGAAGCAGCTGAATCTGCAGGTGTTATGAGAAGCAGCGTACGGTCCATAAAATCCAGTCTATCGGGAATCTTCCAGTTTTTGTTCAGTTGGCATAAAATCCTCCGCAGTCTACAGGGAATGTCTCCTCGGAATTGGGTCAGGGAACGGCATCCCACCAAATCTGGACCAACTGCTTCAATTCTCTGATGCAAGAGTGACTATGAACATTGACGTGGCCTACATCCAGAAACTAGTAGTCCGGTCCCATGCCCAATCCAGTCATATAGGTGCTTGTGGAGGTGCTACGCCCTGTTAGGAAGTTGCAGTCACAGGGGATTCAATTTTGGTCTGAAGTGAGCTTACATGAGGCTCCTAACCAACCACCTGGAAAACCAGATAGAGCCACCAGAAAGACTGTGCCCTCAACATATACAGCTCGAAGCTTTCGTCCTTGAGGGAGAGGAGAACGATGAGGCTCTGTGTGTGGTTTTCTGTTTACACCAGCCCTTCCCTTGGCCACTCTGAACTGGAAATCAAGTATACGTGATGGTTGTGGTTGGTGACTTCATGCGCACAGTGCTCTGTGTTGATCATGTTATATGGGTGTCTCTAAATGAGTGTGTGAGTTTAATATCTGTTCCTGTCTCTAATCTCTTGATCTTGCCAAATGTGTATTTGCATAAAGCAAGTTGAACATACTTCACTGTTGATTCATCACTGGCTCCGCCCACTTGCATGCTGCTGAACTAGAAATTCAGTATTTGTTTTTTATTTCCCTGCACGTAACTTTATTTCCATCCTGATTCAGGCTGGAGACAGATAACAGGCTTGATGTGCAGGCTGACGGGGAAATACCACCACGTGAGGTCAGCAGGAAGTAGGAAGCTGTTATACTTGTTCCAGGCCACATAATAGATCATCATTGAAGTGAAACCATAACAAGCCTCCCCTGAGGACTGATCAGGTTATTATTAATCAAACTAGTTAATTCATTAATTTATTTTATTTTATGTAGGTTGGCAAATGTATGGAAGCTCACTTCTGCCGGACACTACTCTGTTTCTACACCTGTATGTAAAAGTTTTTACCACACTCATCCATCCCTCCCCACAACAAGGCACTGCACCCAGAAGGAGGTTGTGGAGTGCGGTGCTGTTGGGAAGGAGGATAAAGGTGACCAGGATCACTAGCTGATGATAAAGTTTAGACTTGATATGATCAATATTTATTGAGCTACACATACAGAAAGTCTGTCTCGTCAAGTATGTGTGGAGTCGGGCGGGCCATGTTTGCTACCCCCCTACATGCCAGACGTCTCGGTATGGAGCTGTAGAGGTTTCCTAATGGTGTCCCTGTGATAATCATCCCATGCAGCTTGAACATCCATCACACACAGTTTCCTGCAGATGGTGCGGTAGGGGTGGAGGTGGAGGGGACACCAGGCCTTCTGGACGGTGTGACGACAAACCGTTTCATCTCGGTGCTGACCATGGTGCCTCCACCACGACACGGGTTTCATTGGGTGTCTCCACCAAGACTAAAAGCGGGACTCGTCACTGAAGATTGACCCGCTGCCATTCTGAGTCACTCCATGGCCAGTCTGGCCGCAAGATAGGAATAGGACGATGCACAACCACTGCAGTGCTTTGGTGACGGTGACGTGGTGTTAAGGGACAGTCGTGGTAACGGTCTGCGGCATGTAGTCCTGCGTGGTGCAGGCCGTCCTGCCAATGGTGCTGCACTAACAGGAGGACTCATGGAGGACACCACTGCTCACTGGATGTCTGTAGTGGTGGCTGCCTGATGTGGGATCAACCGGCGCTCCGAGTCCAAGACCACATCCGGGTTTCAAACTCCAGGTTGGATAATAGTAGCTAAAGAACCGAGTCTGTCTTAAAGCCAGCCGGTTGACCCCAAACTTTAAAATACTACCCCAGTCATGAGCAAAAATATTACCGAGAGCTAAACCCCTCAGCCAAAGTCATCAAAGTTCATTATTCATGGCTTTGGATGTTCGTTCTGGAATGATGGTGTCAATTTTTAAAGGGCCCATATCCTACATTTCTCCCCCCGATCTGTTTGTATGGTGATTGGATATGACTCCTGTGTGAGTGGGCGGGGCTAAATTGTGTAGGCTACAAAACAGGTGGGTTATATGTGAAGGTTTTTGTTTATTATGACATCACAAACACAAGAACCTGGAACAGGCTGCCTTAGCACCGCAGTCCGCTGCGGAGTGAACCGTGTGTTCTGTAACTCACACTCTTACACACGACATGCATGGAAAGTTAGATTTTCCAACATATGGGCTCTTTAAGGGTTATGTCATAGCTGGCGCATGTGCAGACGTTCACCTGTGAGCTGTAGGTTCAGGGCCTCTGTTTTTACTCTGACCGTTGTGCCCTTGTGTAGGTCACTTAACTCCAAACTAGCTCAGTAAGTGCTGTAACCGGACTCCCGGCTCGGCGGCTCCTCTCCGCACTGTGGCCTCAGAGGGACTATATGAGTTTCCAGTATGTGTCCGTATCAGCCTGCAGCTACGGTGTGGATGATCCGTGGGCTGAAGGGTTTCTGTGACCAGCTGTATTGTAGTGTTGGCTGTGCACGTGGTTGTGGGTCTAAATGTGCAAGGTTATATAAGTTTGAACTATTCATTTAGTTATAATAATAATAATAATAATAATAATAATAATAATATTGTCGTCATCATCATCACCATCACCATCACCATCATCATTATAATTATCATTATCATTATTATTATTATCATTACTAGTAGTAGTAGTTGTATCAATATCAATCATTATTAGTAGTAGTAGTATTATTATTCACATGCAGTATTTTTTAATAAAAATAATTATTATTTTTAAATAATAATAAAAATAAAACAATAATAACAACAACAACAACAATAATAATAATAATAATAGTTATAATTATTATTATTATTTTATTTTTTATTTTTAGAATTTTCAAAACAATAATAATAATAATTATTGTTATTATTATTATTATTTTATTTTTATTATCATTTTAAAATAATTAGTATTTTTATTAAAAATACAGCTAGTTGTTATTATTATTATTATTATTATTATTATAATTATTATTATTATATTTTTTAGAATTTTCAAAACAATAATAATAAGAATTATTATTATTATTATTATCATTTTATTTTTTTTTTTTTTTTTAAATAATAATTGTTTTTATAAGAAAATACTGCATGTAAATAATAATACTAATAATACTACTACTAATAATAATGATTCATATTGATACAACTACTACTACTACTATTGATAATAATAATGATAATGATAATTATAATAATGATGGTAATGGTGATGGTGGTGATGATGACAATATTATTATTATTATTGTTATTGTTATTATTATTATTAATAATATTATTATGCCAAAAAAACGTAACAATTATGTTTTTAAGACATGCATTTTTACCCTGTATCTGCATATATGCTGCAGCATGTCTACATGTGTTTTTAGAATTTTCTAAACTGATATTGAATACATGTTTATAAATAAGGAAAAATATTACTTTTAATTTTTGGATCTCTTTAATGTTTTCCTTGCAAACTGCACAGATGGGAACCATAACAACAGCATAAGTTGTGGCTGGAGTTAAACAGTAAAACCTCAATAGCTGTCAGTGTGTTAATGTAATGAGATCAAATTGTGAAATATGATAGTTTGATGGTTTGACAGCAGTACACAGACTGGGAAGAGAAAACATGACGAGTTGGGCTCCATATAGATGTATGTATGTCATTTTCATGAGAATAACCCAAATAATAATAGTAATAATTATTATTATTATACTCACTAGAACATGTTACACGCACAGCAGGGATGAAGAAAGAACCCAGAATACCTAATACCCAGAAAGAACCTTTTCACGGATGGTTCTACTGCATAAAGAACCAACATCAGTATGGCATAAAGGGCACATGAGCTCTCTGGAGAAAAACACACGTACCAACTAGCGTGTAACACCTCCACGAGCCCCAATACCAGCTGGGACTGGACTGGGCAAGTACTGGACAAGTTTCTGGATTTAGCCACATCAGTGTTCAGACACTCTTCCATCAAAGTATTGATCAGTTGGTCCAGATTTGGTGGATCCCTGCCCTGGTTGTTCCAGGTAGTTCCCACAGATCTTCAAGAGGGCTCAAAGCTAGGGAATATGCTGACCAGTCCAGATATGTGAATCCTCCTGAATGTCCATCATTCCTATCAGTTTTTGCAGACCTGTGAATGCAGGAACTGTCATCTTGGAATACCAGGATAGGAAAGTTTTGTTCCTCTGTGAATGAGACGGTGAGCAAATGCCCAGACCTGGCTGTCCAGTAGCTCAGTGTAGGCACTCTGGTTAACAAATACTGTCACCTCAACCAAAGAGCCCTTTACCACATCACTAGAACACCCCCGACCCCACAGAGGGGACTCACTGGTTGTCTGGGGTGCTTATGTTTGATGATAAATCTCTACCTATGTACCAGTTGAAGGCTTTTCTACACGTCTAGGCCAAGAACCATGTAGGGAACCTTTACTCTCAGGACTGTATGGATCTTCTTAATAGACAGTGCTGATAATTAGCCTAGTCATTCTCATGGAAATGCATATCCATTGAACAGTAGCTCTCCGGTGCCGAGCTGGCGAGAGCAGCTACGTGTCTATGAGTAGCAGTGTGTGTTAGGAAATCGGTACTCGCATAGCGCCGCACGCTGAAGCCTGTTAGACCAGCAGAGCTACATTCTGCCCATGTTAGCGTGCCTCACTGAAAACACTTTCAGCTGTCATCTTCATTGTGATGAATGCTGTTCTTATCTGCTATCTAGATCTTCTCTTTCTTTGGTTCGTTCCGCTTTGTCAACATAGCCCACGTGGCATTACGTGAGAAGGGAGATCTTATCTAGGCCCTGATTCTGGCCGTGTCTTTCTCTTACTGGCAGTGTTTACATACACTTAATCACATGGTAGCGTAGTCTACACCGATCAGTCATAACATTAATAGCCCCTGTATCTACACTCACTGTCCATCTCATCTGCTCCACTGACCGTAAAGGACACTCTGTAGTTCTACAGGTCTATACTGTAGTCCATCTGTTTCTCTGTATACTGTATTACCCTGTTCTTCAATGGGCAGGACCACCACAGGACCACTACAGAGCAGGTATGATGTGGGTGGTGGATCATTCTCAGCACTGCAGTGACACTGACGTGGTGGTGGTGTGTTAGTGTGTGTGGTGCTGGTTTGTGTGGATCAGGTACAGCAGTGCTGCTGGAGTGTTTAGACACTGTGTCCACTCACTGTCCACTCTATTAGACACTCCTACCTTGCTGGTCCACCTTGTAGATGGACAGTCAGAGACGATAGCTCATCTGCTGCTACACAGTGCAGTGTTGGTCATCCTCTAGTCCTTCATCAGTGGACACAGGACACTGCCCCACAGGACACTGCCCCACAGGACACTGCCCCACAGGACACTGTTAGCTGGATAGTGTTGGTGGGTGGATGATTCTCAGTCCAGCAGTGACACTGAGGTGTCCAGCAGCACTGCTGTGTCTGATCCACTCACACCAGCACCACACACACTAACACACCACCACCACGTCAGTGTCACTGCAGTGCTGAGAATGATCCACCACCCACACAATCCCTGCTCTGTGGTGGTCCTGGGGGGTCCTGGCCATTGAAGAACAGGCTAATAATGTGTATAGAGAAACAGATGGACTACAGTCTGTACCTGTAGAACTACAGAGTGTCCTATATGGTCAGTGGAGCTGATAACATGGACAGTGAGAATAGATACAAGGGGGCGGACCGATTGTTATGCCTGATGGGTGTACAGTGTGAGGCAGTGCTGAACCATGACTATTAGAGGTGGGCCGTAAACCTCAAAACTCAGGCAGACAAAATAAGACGTCTACAATAATGCTAGTTTGCTAGTTAGCATAATTCTAACATCAGCTTTACAGCGACTCTGAGCTGCTGCCAATCCTAGCAACTACCTGGAACCTGCTCACAGTGACTTATGTAGAACCTCCTAGAGTGGTGTTGATAAGTTAGTCCCATTGTAAAGCAAATCACGACTGGCTGATTACTCGGTAGATGCCCAGTTATGTTGGTAGGCCTATCAGCAGAAGGCCTTCTGTCCAGCTCCTGAAGTACTTACCAATTAGAGACCTCACCCGGTGGCATCTACCTATGTACCACACAGCAAACAATCCTGATTGGATAATTTTCTGGAGGGTGTTTCAGTAGCCTGTGGTGGTTTGTAGACGATCTACCCCTAATATAAAATCATATATAGCTCATCGGGTTTGTACTGACGTGGATTCGGCTCGACTGCTGTGTTTGTTTATTTGTTTGGTACAGTGTGTAGAAGGCAGATGCATTTTTGAATCGCTAGCTGTGGACACTGAAAGCTGCTTTGTGGTCCGGACCAGAGAAAGTAACTCTAGCTCCCACAGTCTCATTTCAGCAATGGGCCTTCATCATTAGCCATTCAGAGTCAAAGAGATGGAGATGAGAGTGGGCAGGAAGCCTAGTGTTACACCTGGCTGTACACCTGCTCGGAAATACTGACCCTGTACTCTGCTCAGAGGTGAGGAGCTGTGAAGGCTCTTTTCATTTCCATTCATTTATTTGAAACAAGAACTTGACGTTGCATGTACACACAAGTTTCCCAACGTGCCCAATAGCTGGCCATATAACTAGGCTAGGGTGCAAGCACAGCCTGAACAACCTAATCCTTACGGTGATGTCCCAAAAACCAACACATACGTGATGTGGCCAAGAGTACACTAAAGTATTCGCTCGTGTGTCTTCACACGTATATAAACTTGAGTGACATCCCATTCTTAACCCGTTGGGTTTAATATGATGTCGGCCCACCCTTTACAGCTTTTACAGCTTCTACTCTCCAGGGAAGGCTTTCCACAAGGGTTAGGAATGTGTTCATGGGAATTTCTGACCATTCCTCCAGAAGCACATTGGTGAAGTCAGGCACTGATGTTGGACAAGAAGGCCTGGCTCGCAGTCTCCACTCTAATTCAACCCAGAGGTGTTCTATCAGGTTGAGGAGGTCAGGACTCTGTGCAGGCCAGTCCAGTTCCTCCACACCAGACTCGCTCATCCATGTCTTTATGGAGCTTGCTTTGTGCACTGGTGTGCGGTCATGTTGGAACAGGAAGGGGCCGTCCCCAAACTGTCCCCACAAAGTTGGGAGCGTTTAGAGTCTCTTGCTCTGCTGAAGCATTAGGAGTTCCTTTACTGGAACTAAGGGGCGGAGCCCAACTCCTGAACACCACCCCCACACCATAATCCCCCCTCCACCAAACTTTACACTCGGCACAGTGCAGTCAGACAAGTACCGTTCTCCCAGACTCGTCTATCGGACTGCCAGAGGGAGAAGTGTGATTGGTCACTCCGGAGAACACGTCTCCACTGCTCTAGAGTCCAGGGGCGGAGCTTTACATCCCACGCTCTGCACTGTGTTTGGTGATGTTAGGCTTGGACGCAGCTGCTCAGCCATGGAAACCCATTCCATGAAGCTCTACACACTGTTCCTGAGCAGATCTGAAGGACACATGGAGTTTGGAGGTCTGTAGGGATGGACTCTGCAGAAAGTTGGCGACCTCTACCTCAATCTACCTCAGCATCCGCTGACCCCGCCCTGTCATTGTACGTAATCTACCACTTCATGGCTGAGCTGCAGTTATTCCCAATCACTCCCACTGTGTTCTAATCCCACTGACAGTGGACTGGGGAATATTTAGTAGGGAGGAAATTTCACAACTGGACTTGTTACACAGGTGGATCCTATCACGGTACCATGCTGGAATTCACTGAGCTCCTAAGAGCGACCCATTCTCTCACTAATCTCTGTAGGAGCAGTCTGCATGTCTAAGTGCTCGGTTTCACACACCTGTAGCCGTCAGAAGGATAAGTGAATACTTGGCAATATAGTGTTGTGAATCCCCATCCTAATGATGGAGTTCAGGTGTTTTTGACCACACCCATTGATAACAGGTGAATCCAATCAAGCACATAGCCTTGCAGTCTCTTTAGCCAAACACTGGCTCTAGAATCAGCCATACTGAGAAGCCCAGTGATTTTAAACATGGGGCTGTTAAACTCAGGATGCCACCATTACCACAAGTCAGTTCTGCTCCGCTGTCCAGCTAGAAATGGTTTGTTCTATAATCATTCTATGCAATGAAATGTTCCGTTAATGTTTCCATGGGCAGTTCCTTTTGGTTTCCAGAATGTTCGTTCTAAAGGTAGGAGACTGGCTTTCCTCTAAACATTCTCTGGACATTGCAGTTAAAGTGTTCAGTCATAGTTAACACTGAAGCTCATAGTTCAGGTCTCTGGTTTATTTGTTGTTTACCCAACATGTCATGTTATGTATTGAAATGCTTGAGGTGAGGTTCATTACTCTACAGCAGGGCAGTGCTGAGTTGGGTTGCCAGGTAGTGCACTCATGCATTATATATGTCTGTATTACTCTCTCTAGGTATGAGCGCTGGGTTGGGTTGCCAGGTAGTGCACTTATGCTTTATATATATGTCTGTGCATTATTCTCTCTAGGTATGAGCGCTGGGTTGGTGTTGCCAGATAGTGCACTTATGCTTTATATATGTCTGTGCATTATTCTCTCTAGGTATGAGCGCTGGGTTGGGTTGCCAGGTAGTGCACTTATGCTTTATATATATGTCTGTGCATTATTCTGTCTAGGTATGAGCGCTGGGTTGGGTTGCCAGGTAGTGCACTTATGCTTTATATAGGTCTGTGTATTGTTCTCTCTAGGTGTCAGCACTGGGGTTGCCATATACTGGTTAAAAGCGATATATATTAAATAATACAAACTACAGGGTATACAGGAGGGTCTTATGTGGAGATTCTTTGATCGGTACCACATATTAGACAAGGATAATCAGGAGGAGAAGAGATATATATATATATATATATATTATATTATATATATATATATATATATATATATATATATATATATATATATATATATATATAATTAGTGGTATGTATAAAGTGACTCAGTGATATGGTCCATAGCAGTGATGTGATCTATTAATAATATTATCAAGTGTCAGAGTGCAGTAGTACTGGTGAAACGCTCACAGCTTGTTCAGGAACCCGATGGCTTGTGGGTAGCGGGACTGGTAGATGTCCCCGGGCAGCGGGACTGGTAGATGTCCTCGGGCGGCGGGACTGGTAGATGGCATGTAAGTCTGGGAGTTTTACTGCTCGTAGGAACATTATCTGAAGTTAAGAACTTGAAAACCAGCACTGTGGTTCAGATTTACTGTCACCTCAGCCAAAGAACCCATGAGAACCTAAGATGAGGACAGTGAAGCGCTATAGAACTGAAATGCCCAGGGGATAATAATTACCAGCTCCTCCAGTGTTTCTCCTGAAATGAAGGCGGCTAATAAGGAGTCTATTCCTCCGTTGCTGTATTAAATGCCCCTACTCGTCTGGGAACATTGCTGCGAGGGTTTGATTGCATTCGGCAATAGTGCTGTCTGTTGCAATATCTTAAATTGCAGTTCAGGCTGTTATGGAACCAAGACGTTTTTGCTGATCTGTTCTGAGACAGAACCGCTGGAGGGTAATATACAGAAACCATACGTGTTGTTTTAAGGATGATGTGTCACCACAGGTCTTAATCTTCATGACACCATCCGTCTAGTTTCAGTGTTCTCCATACAGACATACGCTTACAAACAAGAGCCACAGACACAGAACATCCCACGCGGTGTTTTGGAACTGATTCAATCAGCCTCCCTCCCTTCCATTCTTTCACTTTTACAACATAGATGGCTGGGATGAGTCCACGTGAAAAACATGTATGACATACTTCAATTGAATATAACCCCCAACAGTAAGAAGTTTAAATGTTTTGTTTTTATATACAATGTATGACATCAAGTTATAGTTCACACACACTGGTAGTGCCATCTGCTTACTCTGGGTATAGCGTAATTACCCTAGTTCTTCAATGGTCAGGACCCACAAAGGACGCACCACACATAGAGCAGGTTAGATGTGGGTGGGTGGATCATTCTCAAGCAACGTGCAGTGGCACTGACGTGCGTGGTGTTTGTGCAGAGGGTGGTGAGTGGATCAGACGCAGCAGCCCCCCCAGTGCTGCTGGACCAATTTAGTGTTCACTGCTGGACTGAGAATCGTCCACCCAAACCAAAGAGACTGTTTCCAGTGTTCACCATTAGCCGTACCCGTGGGGTCAGTCGTCCCTGTGGGCAGCGGTCACGTGGGCCAGCGTCACCGTGGGCAGGCGTCCCGTGGGCCGCGTCCCGTGTACCATTTTTGTACAAGGTGAACCAGCAAGGAATAGGGAGTGGTCTCATAGAGATCGACACGATGATATGGTTTGTGGAAGGTTAGACCACCGGAAGGGAAATAATTTAGAAACACATGAAAGGTAAAAATAAAACTATTTATTGATGTATATATAATTTTTGATTATATAATTATACAGGTGGTTGGACAATGAAACTGAAACACCTGTCATTTTAGTGTGGGAGGGTCTCATGGCTAAATTGGACCAAGCCTGGTGGCCAATCTTCATTAACTGCAGATTGCACCAGTAGTAACGAGCAGAGTTGTGCAAGGTTCACGTTATGCAGGTGAATGAGAACAGTTCTGCTCAACATACTGCAATGCACAACAGCATTATAGGGACATACCAGAGGGTCATAAAGAGGACAAACTGTTGAGGTGCACGTGTCTTGCTGGCCGCATCACTGTAGGACCAAGACAGCAGAGTCATTTGTGATGTATCCCAAGAGCCACCGGTATCCTAGGGTATAATGATCATAGCATTACCACCAAGAAGGACGTGTGTGTGTGCTGTTGTGTGTACGTCACGGGGGACATTTCTGTGTGTGTGTCTCGTGTGTAGTGTGTGTGTGTGTAGTGTGTAGTGTGGTAGTATGATTATAGATTATATTCTATTGATATTATATGATATATATATAGGTTATGATATAATATATCATATATTATATATATATATATATATACACCACACACACAGCAGTGTCAGTTATCATAACGCTTTTATGTGAAAGACTATTTTACTGCTGCTAGTCGTATTAGATAGTGAAATGTACAATTCATAATTTTTTCCCTTTGATGCTTTAAAATTTCAGCGGTGCTGCTATCATTGCACAAGCACATGCTGCCATTACATATACAAATATACAGGTGATGTCCACAATCGAAGTTCAGGGCACCTTTCATTGTTACTGTATTAAATGTGTGTGTGTAGTTATTAGTTAGTATATGATATATACTATATATATTATATATATTAGGTGTGTGTGTGTGCTGTTTACTGTCATAACACAGTATGTACTTTACTTCTCGGATACACGTAAAACATGAGGACACCAAAAGTGTTTTGGTGCACAGAACACCGCGTGTACACGTCCAGTATGTCATAAAATGTTCAGGCTCTGGACTTACAAGCGGACGACAAAGCTCATATCTATAAAAGAAAAATTGTCTACCTCGAAGCTGTGTTCCTTAGTGGACAGTGCAGAGCACATGAGCCATCGTGTATGGCAGAGATACTTTACGGTGGTACCTTCAAGGAAAAGGAATTATTTATTGACATATAAATGTAATTTACATTTCAAATAGAATTCCATGTCCTGAAGGTACAGTAACGTATTTGTTACTCCCCCAGTGCATAATCAATAAAAATTATTATTCATTATTATTATGTTCGTAAGCATGTTTTTAAGTTCACGGATAGTTTATCAGTGACAAAAGCAGTTAAAGATGTATCGCCATGATCACATTGACAGATCTTGGTAGAGTAATGGAGGAACGTGGACCATGTGTAAGTATGGTTGAGGTGTGCTTGGATTTCCCCCAAGCCGTTGTGAAGGGCTCTTCTAGGAGCTATACTAATTCACTTTAGGTCGACTGTAGTTATGACTAGTGTGGAGTACGCTTGTGGTGAGGGGAAGATTCAGTGCACGCTTTGTTTTGTGTGACGAAACGTTGATAGCACTGGGGCGCTTAAGTAAGATATGAACCTTGAATAGAGCTTGTCCGTGAACTCCTACACAGGGCCTCACAGACGTCACATATGGATGGTGTTGCTATGTGTCCAGTGCATGCACTAAGATCAGTAAGGACCAGTAAGGAGGAGTTTCCTCTACCAGAGATACGGATAAGAGCATTTCCAGTTTTTCACTAGTCTGTCTGGCGATGTGATGGAGGCCTAAATCCAGCCTGGAATTTCTCATGTATGTGATCGCTGTGCAGATAGGAGCTGACCGGTTGTGCTACAGCGTTCTCTAAGATCTTTGATAGAAATGGGAGATTTGAAATGGGTCGTCTGTTCGTCGTAGGTGTTTTAATTACAGGTTTAATTACTGCTGGTTTGAGATTTTGGGACGTGACCAAGGCTAGGAGATGGGGTTGTCAGACAGAAGAGGCCTGGCTCTTTCTGGTTGTGTAAACATCTTGAGAATGTGACTGATATACAAAAAACCTTAACTACT
>JAMWET010000484.1:0-38667 GCA_024036415.1 Prochilodus magdalenae | reverse complement strand
GGGGGGAGGTAAGTGGATTAGGTCATTCCATTAAAAAAGGGGAGGAGGACGAAGAGTGCGAACGCTGTAATCGACATATGATATGTATAAAGACACTCATGTAGCCATATGACGGGGAAGTAAACGCATCGACCATTAGTCTCAATAGATGCCTGTTAGATTGTTGTAGTAATATACTTGCTACCTCCTAACAGGTTTTTTATATTTTTTTTTTTTTTTTAAAAAAGTGATCGTTCCGACCATGGGCCCATGTGGGACGGGGCTTGTGTGATTGATCAGTCAGACTAGGAAAGTCTTGTTTCACAACCGAAAAACTTCTCTTTTTTCGCATCACGGCATTCTCTACATTAACACATGATGGTCAGATGAACATCCATGTTCTAGGAAAACGTGTCTTATGTAAAGGCAGAATGGAGGATAGCCCGGGGCGAGCGTGGTTTCCACACCCGGAGAGCATTTTGTTTTGCTTCTGTTCATCATGACTCGTAATTTGCCGTTGAAGCGCTGTTTTTAACTTTAAGATAAGCACTCTCACCTCCCTTACAACATCTCTTGCAATTTTTTCAACCCAACGTCCAATCATGATATAATTTGAAATACGCCTAAGGACTAGTGTAAAATGAATTGTAGAATAAATGGTTTAATCGCTCGTATGTGGTATAGAGTGTTAAATGTTACCCACGGAAATTGGGTTTTGTCGTTGTGGAAATGGGTTTGGCGCCATTTGAGAGTATAAGAGAATGAACGTGCCCTGAGTCTCATTGGGAACTCATTAGAATCTTCTGCCTCTGAGCTCCACCTGACTCGAGACTGTATCTGGCAACAGCACACCTTTGTGTTACCATCCTAATACACCCACCACTAAGGGTCAGCTTCTGTGCACAGAATCTGCTCTTGTTCTGTGGATGCACTCTGATCCCAGCAGTGACATCCTCCTGTGGGCCGTGATCATAAAACTGTTAGCTACGAGCACTGCATATCAAGTGTCCACTGCTGTGTGGACATTGATCACAGAAACTCCCAAATAAATCTCTGGTCAACAGCAAGCACCCTGGTGGTCAGAATTTGACCAAGAGTTGAATGCAGTAGTGGGGGGCTAACTGGTGTGTATAGCGTGGGTTCAAGGATAAGTGGCCAGAGTGGAGGCCACACGCTCTGGAGTCTTCGTGAGTTGTAAGTACAAGGTAGGTGTTTCCAAGTAAAGTGGCCACGTGGCATTTTTTAATAAAACCGGACTTTGGGGAAACTTCAGAAAAGCCGTTAAGTCTCATTGCTTAAATCTTATATAATTAAAGGAAGCTTCATAGTGTATTAGCTGGCAGTGATTGGCGGTAAGGGTTGGGGCTTATGCCTGAGCCTAAAACATCAAAAATACTTTATGCAGTTCCCAGGCATGAGCCCAAAAAAAAATGGTTTATGCACGGCAGCCAGAACTGGGCAGAGCTAATAATCTTCCCCTACAGGCTTTCTACTGACGATCTTTCTCTCTCTTTCATCTCTCTCATCGCTCATCATCTAAGAAATCTCCTCTCCATCTTTCTCTCATGGCAGTCGGGTTTTATGCTATGGTGTTATTTTGGCATTAAACTGACTGCAAGCTGTCATTAGAAAAGGATTACAGTCTTGGACGACGGGCCGCCGGAGATATGCGACAGGCGTGATGGGGAAAACTATAGGACGACACGTCTAAATTCAGGCCAAGAAATGATTGACAGCAGCACAGTTTGAAAAGATGGCAGGCCCCCCCCCACACGCGCCTTTTATGGGTGGGAAGTAGGGGGGACGGCCGAATTACACCACACCAAACAAGCCCAGTGTTTATGTAGCCTCTTAGCTCTTTAGGACTCATAATCAGTTGCTTGTTTAATCACATTTCTTAACCAACTGGATGTTAGCAAGAAGACAGTTTTTAGCTGACATTGCTCAACCAGCAGGTGGAGACACTCATAGGGGCTCATAGAAAGAACCCGTTTTTTGGTTTTCCGTTATCGAGCAGGAAGCACCCTCCAGCTTTCCAATAATAATCTAATATCTGCTGCATCGGGGGTAGTGTAAAAGTCGGCTTTACCTCGAACATTTGGAACACATTTTTCCCGCCAGATCTAAGCTTGGTGACAGCCACATGGCTTAACTGTGTAAGCACAGAGTAACATGTTTTTTTCACTGATCATCTATGTAAGTGGCCATATCTCTACTGAATTTTGTTAGTGTCGATAACATGCCAACAATAAAGATGGTATTAACGAAGTTAAGGTAGAAAGTAACATTTTTGAAGTCAAAAATTTAAAATATATTTAAATATTTTTTAGGATACTGGGGTTTATATTTGCTCATAGTGGAAATAGTAAGTCAATATTTTTTTTTTTTTTTTTTTTTTTTTTTTGGTAAAACAAGAGTGCTCTTGTGATATTGAGGTGTGGCAATTCCAAGTAATTTTGCGAATTTTTATAGATTTCCCCTCCACAATTATCCGCCTTCGTGGCCCCAACTAACAAATCTTTCACTTCTTGTACATTACCAACAACGTTTTTTCCTACAACCAAGTTGTATTTTATCCAAAATTTTTGATGTGATCCCCCCCCCCAATTCGTGGAACTATTCTTCAATATCACGTGAACATGCCACTTCACACCATCCCAACTTAGTTCATCAGAAAAAGAAAGACTTTTTTTACCTTCTTGCAAAAAAAAAAGAAAAAAAAAGCTAGCTCAGTGATTGAAACGTCACTTCATCCTAATCATACACTATTTCCATATTTTTTCAAGTATCATAATGTCCATGAATATATCCTTCATAGAGTAGCACAAAGATGCAGCGTGCAAAGTTTCAGCTTAATTGAGTGTTACAGTAGCTGAGAAACAATGTTTTGTCTGTTACAGAGACACCTATTGACTAATTTAAACCAAATTAAGTGAGCGTCCCCAGATTTAAGTGTTCAACCAACGTCCGAAGTTTGGTGAGAATTGACTTCAGCATTCCAGATTTATAAGCAATTTAGTAAATTTAGCTCCATGTGCAGGTGCTTAATTGGCCTCTGGCAGCCATACTGTTAAAAATTTGCAAACATCTTATATGATTCTGTACCTGCAGACTCAGACGAACATTTTGACACCTATATTGATGGGGTATCATGAACATCCTCGGACTAGTTCAACTTAATTAGTTTCACACATTTTGAAAAAAATGGTGCAGCAAAAGTGGGCGGAGCTATAAAGTTGCAGCGTAGCGTTGTTTCAGAATTGATCACGCGATAAGAATCAGAAAGAATTTTGACTCTATGTCTCATGGTTCAGGAGATATTTGACAAAACGCGAAGGCTTGCGCTATAGCGCCACCATGAGGCCAATCTGCACCATTTTAGGTGTGTGGCTAGATCTTTATACAAACTATCTTCACACCAAATTTGGTGTCTGGATGGCTTAAGATGGCTGCTCTGGAACAACTTCTAGGTCAAAAATCGAGCGGAAGAATAATAATAATAATAATAATAATAATAATAATAATAATAATAAGAAAAATCTCAGCAAAAACAATAGGGTTCCAGCACCTTCGGTGCTTGGCCCCCTAAATATAGCCGCAAGCGGCAATCTGAGGGGGCCAAGCAATCTCAGCATAGACAGACCTCATGGCTAAGTCAGACCTTATCCATTACTGGTCTTATGGCTCCATCTAGTGGTCAACAAAAGGCAGTGTACAACAAAACCAGATGAAGACATGCTCACAATGAATGCAGCTATATAGAGGCCCACTAAGGCCTAATCAAGTCTAAATTTAGATTCATGGTCTGATTTTCGGTCTAAGCTAATTTTTAGACATGTATTCCAAATTTGATCACAATCGGGCAATCCGTGACATAATTATAATCACTTATGTCAGAAACCTCTAAAAAGGAAGTGATTGAAAACACTTCTCTCATGACTTTCTAGCACGCAGCCTGGGTAACATTCAACCTGTAAATACCTCAGATTTAAAGGAAGGCAATGGACTCATTACAGCCTGGTAACACTTCTAAAATCACACGCTGGAACCATTTTGCACAACGAAGCCAGCATTTACTGTTATGTATGTAATTTTAGACTGCTTAGATTGGTTCTAGATCAATCAAGATAAAGAAAATAAAATTACGGGCTGTGTTTAATAAGAAAGGCTCAGGCAGTTTTCACTCATGTTACTTGGCAGCATGTCATTCATTTTCATTTGGCTCCATCTAGTGGTCAAAAAAAGGAAGTGCTTGCCCAGGAGATTAAGCAATGCATTTAGTGAAAGTCCTGCTCTGTAGTGACCCACTGAGACCTATTCATGCCAAAATTTGAAGGAATGCTCTGTTTATCGGTCTATTCACGTTTGTAGACATGTATTGTAAGTTTGATTTCAACTGGTCTATCTTTGATATAATTATAGCTCCTTGTGTCAGAAAACCCATGACGCACTTACTGATTTATGTACTGCAGGGAGGATTTAAGAAAATGTGAATGTTTTAAATATAATTATTTACTTTGAGACTCCACTAAATCATTCTAGACCAGTTTTGAGACGATATCATGAAAACTCAGAGACTAGTTTGTTAATTGGCTTGATCATACTTTTTATAATTGCAGAAAAACTAAAAAGATTTCTAACAGACTTGTAATGGGAAAGTTGTTACGCTAAGTGCACTGCATCACGTGATTGCAATTTTATTGCCCCTCACCAAAAGTATTTGGACATAAACACGTTTTTCCTAAAACAGCGCCACCTAGAGGCCAATTGACACCAAAATGTATAGGCTACTACAGAATGTCTGCATGAATATACTATTTAAGTTTCGTGATGATTGGCTAATGTTTAGCCAGTCAAAACCAAGTTTAATGCTAATTGGCTAATTACGACCATATTTTTTCAATTATCATAATGTCCATAATATATCCTTCATAGAGTAGCACAAAGATGCAGCGTGCAAAGTTTCAGCTTAATTGAGTGTACAGTAGCTGAGAAACAATGTTTTGTCTGTTACAGCGCCCCCTATTGACTAATTGAACCCAAATTAAGTGAGCGTCCCCAGATTTAAGTGTTCAACCAACCTCCGAAGTTTGGTGAGAATTGACTTCAGCATTCCAGATTTATAAGCAATTTAGTAAATTTAGCTCCATGTGCAGGTGCTTAATTGGCCTCTGGCAGCCATACTGTTAAAAATTTGCAAACATCTTATATGATTCTGTACCTGCAGACTCAGACGAACATTTTGACACCTATATTGATGGGGTATCATGAACATCCTCGGACTAGTTCAACTTAATTAGTTTCACACATTTTGAAAAAAATGGTGCAGCAAAAGTGGGCGGAGCTATAAAGTTGCAGCGTAGCGTTGTTTCAGAATTGATCACGCGATAAGAATCAGAAAGAATTTTGACTCTATGTCTCATGGTTCAGGAGATATTTGACAAAACGCGAAGGCTTGCGCTATAGCGCCACCATGAGGCCAATCTGCACCATTTTAGGTGTGTGGCTAGATCTTTATACAAACTATCTTCACACCAAATTTGGTGTCTGGATGGCTTAAGATGGCTGCTCTGGAACAACTTCTAGGTCAAAAATCGAGCGGAAGAATAATAATAATAATAATAATAATAATAATAATAATAAGAAAAATCTCAGCAAAAACAATAGGGTTCCAGCACCTTCGGTGCTTGGCCCCCTAATAATAAGAAAAATCTCAGCAAAAACAATAGGGTTCCAGCACCTTCGGTGCTTGGCCCCCTAATAATAATAAGAAAAATCTCAGCAAAAACAATAGGGTTCCAGCACCTTCGGTGCTTGGCCCCCTAATAAGAAAAATCTCAGCAAAAACAATAGGGTTCCAGCACCTTCGGTGCTTGGCCCCCTAATAATAATAATAAGAAAAATCTCAGCAAAAACAATAGGGTTCCAGCACCTTCGGTGCTTGGCCCCCTAATAATAATAATAATAATAAGAAAAATCTCAGCAAAAACAATAGGGTTCCAGCACCTTCGGTGCTTGGCCCCCTAATAATAAGAAAAATCTCAGCAAAAACAATAGGGTTCCAGCACCTTCGGTGCTTGGCCCCCTAATAATAAGAAAAATCTCAGCAAAAACAATAGGGTTCCAGCACCTTCGGTGCTTGTCCCCCTAATAAGAAGAAAAATCTCAGCAAAAACAATAGGGTTCCAGCACCTTCGGTGCTTGTCCCCCTAATAAGAAGAAAAATCTCAGCAAAAACAATAGGGTTCCAGCACCTTCGGTGCTTGGCCCCCTAATAAGAAAAATCTCAGCAAAAACAATAGGGTTCCAGCACCTTCGGTGCTTGTCCCCCTAATAAGAAAAATCTCAGCAAAAACAATGGGGTTCCAGCACCGAAGGTGCTTGGCCCCCTAATAAAAATAATAATGATAAGAAAAATCTCAGCAAAAACAATAGGGTTTCAGCACCTTCGGTGCTTGGCCCCCTAATAAGAAAAATCTCAGCAAAAACAATAGGGTTCCAGCACCTTCGGTGCTTGGCCCCCTAATTAAAAGATTACCAAAAACAGTAAGTTGGCTTTTACAAGCCAACTTAATAAGATTAACAAAAACAGTAAGTTGGCTTTTACAAGCCAACTTAATAAGAAGATTATGAAGAACAGTAAGTTGGCTTTTACAAGCCAACTTAATAATAATAAGATTAACAAAAACAGTAAGTTGGCTTTTACAAGCCAACTTAATAATAATAAGATTAACAAAAACAGTAAGTTGGCTTTTACAAGCCAACTTAATAATAATAATAATAATAATAATAATAATAAGATTAACAAAAACAGTAAGTTGGCTTTTACAAGCCAACTTAATAATAATAAGATTAACAAAAACAGTAAGTTGGCTTTTACAAGCCAACTTAATAACTAGAAAGGGAAAGTTCGTGAACGAACTTTAAGTTGGCTTGTAAAAGAACGTTGACAATCGTGTGATGTGTGAGATGTGTGGTCTGTGTGTGGATAGTAGTGTGAGGTGAAAATTTGTGTTTGGTTAAGTGTAAAATGCGTAGTGTATGAATTGTGAGCTATGTGGTTTGTGATGTGATGTTTGTGTGTGAAGTGTGGGTTAGGCATGGTGTACATTGTGTAAAGTGTGAGATGTTTGGTGTGTGAGGTGTGAGTGTGGACTTTGGTTTAAGGTGTAAGGTGAGAGTGTGGTGTGTACAGTGTGTGAGGTGGCAGTGGGGTGTGAACAGTGTGTGTGGTGTAAATAGGGCATATTAAAACTTTTGCAGCGCCTAAATGCAATAAAAAATGACACTGTTCATTTTGTACTGCCACGTTCAAATTTTTAACTTTCTATTGCTTCTAAACAATGTTTCCCTTCATTATTTACACATTTAAAGTGTTCCCATGTCAGAAAATATTGTTTTCCTCCCAAAACAAGTTTCATTAAAAAGTTGAGCTTTTTGGCCGTTCTAAAGCCTTTAGGCGCTTCTAAAGCTCCCTAACGCTTTTTCAGCGCCTAAATGCAATGAAAATGACACTGTTCATTTTGTACTGCCACATTCAAGATATCACATTCTATTGCTTAGGAACAATGTTTTCCTTCATTCTAGACATATTTAAAGTGTTCCCATGTCAGAAAATATTGTTTTCCTCCCAAGACAAGTTTCATTACAAAGTTGAGCTTTTTGGCAGTTCTAAAGCCTGTAGGCGCTTCTAAAGCTCCCAAACGCTTTTCAGCGCCTAAATGCAATGAAAATGACACTGTTCATTTTGTACTGCCACGTTCAAGATTTAACTTTCTATTGCTTCTAAACAATGTTTCCCTTTATTATTTACATATTTAAAGTGTTCCCATGTCAGAAAATATTGTTTCTGTCACAAAACATGTTTCATTACAACGCTGAGCGTTTTGGCAGTTCTAAAGCCTGTCGGCGCTTCTAAAGCTCCCAAACGCTTTTTCAGCGCCTAAATGCAATGAAAATGACACTGTTAATTTTGTACTGCCACGCTCAAGATTTAATTTTCTATTGCTTCTAAACAATGTTTCCCTTCATTATTTACATATTTAAAGTCTTCCCATGTCAGAAAATTTTATTATTTTATTACAACGTTGAGCTTTTTGGCCGTTCTAAAGCCTGTAGGCGCTTCTAAAAATCCCAAACGCTTTTAAGCGCCTAAATGCAATGAAAATGACACTGTTCATTTTGTACTGCCACGTTCAAGGTTTCACGTCCTATTGCTTAGAAACAATGTTCTACTTCATTCTAGAGATATTTGCAAGGTACCCATGTAGGAAAATATTGTTCTGTATTGTTCACACCCCACTCACACCACACACACTGTACACACCCCACTCACACCTCACACACTGTATACATCCCACTCACACCCCACACACTGTACACACCCTACTCACGCCTCACACACTGTACACACCACACTCACACCTCACACACTGTACACACTCCACTCACACCCCACACACTATACACACGCCACACACTGTACACACCCCACTCACACCTTACACACTGTACACACCCCACTCTCACCTCACAGTGTACACACCCCACTCACACCATACACACACTATACACACCCCACTCTCACCTCACAGTGTACACACCCCACTCACACCACACACACTATACAAAACCCCATTCAAACTAAGCACACTATACAAAACCCAACTCACACTCTGTACACAGCCCGCACACTATACAAACTACACTCAACACACACTGTACACACCAGTGGCAGGGAAATTTAAGGTGGCAGTGAAATTAGCAACCACTTGGGATACCATAGCAACCTCCTAGGAAATCAAAGGAAACACTTAGCAATGCCTTAGCAACCACCTGGGATATCATAGCAACTGCTTAGTAACACCATAGCAACCACTTGAGATACCATAGCAACCGCCTAGAATACCCTAGAAACACCATAGCAACCACCTGGGATACCCTAGATACCGCCTAGCAATGCCTTAGTAACCACCTAAGATACCATAGCCCGCCTAGCAATGCCTTAGCAACCACTCGGGATACCATAGCAACTGCCTAGCAACGCCTTAGCAACCACTTGGGATACCATAGCAACCATGTAGCAACGCCTTAGCAACCACCTGGGATGTCATATCAACAGCCTAGCAACGCCTTAGAAACCACCTGGCATGCCATAGCAACTGTTTAGCTATGGCTTAGCAACCACCTGGGATACCATAGCAACCGCCTAGCAACGCCTTAGCAACCACTAGGAATACCATAGCAACCCACTAGGATACCATAGCAACCACATAGCTACGCCTTAGCAACCACTAGGGATACAATAGCAACCCACTGGAATACCATAGCAACCGCCTAGCAACATCATAGCAACCACCTAGCAACGCCTTAGCAACCACATGGGATGCCAAACACACTCCACTCACACCCCACACACTGTACACACCCCACTCGCACCTTACACCTTAAACCACAGTCCACACTCACACCTCACATACCACATATCTTTCACTTTACAGAATGTACACCAAGCATACCCCACACTTCACACACAAACATCAAAAACCACATAGCTGACAATTCATACACCACGCATTTCACACTCAACTAAACACAAATTTTCACCTAACACTACTCTCCACACACACCACACGTCACTGGAATTCGGTGTTGGATTGACCCGCACTTGTTCATTTCTCTTTTTATCGCATCCCTTTCTCCTCCCATAGAAAATGAATGGGAAAGAAAATTGTTTGCCTACGTACTCTGCTCCCGCTCAACCTAGAGCCTCGAAATCAGACACAAGGATTCGGTGATGGATTGACCCGCACTCGTTCATTTCTCATTTTTTTCCTGCATCCCTCGTTCCTCCCTTAGAGTCCCAGTCATTTTTAGACACACTTAAAGCAGTCTGTTTCGTTCCCCAGAAAGGCGTGAATCTTCACATACACACTAAGAGCAGGTTCCCAAGCACTGACCCACAGTCATACTGACCCGCACTCGTCTATCTGTCGTTTATTCATCCCTCGTTCTTCCCATAGAGTCCCAGTCATTTTCGACCCAAACCAAGCAGTAATGCTTTTCTTTCGCTCGAGAGCCGCCAAATTTCACCTACTCACTAAGGGCAGGCACCCAGACGCTAATCCACAGTTGTACTGACCCACACTCGTTTATTGATCCCTCGTTCCCCCATAGAGACCCAATCATTTTCGAGCGATACCTAGCAGTAACGTTTCCAGTCGCCCGAGAGCCACCAAACTTCACATGCTGACTAAGGGCAGGCCCACAGACACTAATCCACAGTCATACTGACCCGCACTCTGACACCATAGCAGCAGTCTAGCAACCCCTTAGCAGCCACTGGAGACACGATAGTAACCACCTGGGATACTATAGCAACCACCTAGGAACACCATAGCAACCTCCTGGGATAACACAGTAACTGCTTAGCAACCACCTTGGGCACCATAGTCACCGCCTAGCAACACCATAGCAACCACCTGGGATACCATACTAACTCCCTAGCAACACCTTAGCAACCACCTGGGATACCATAGCAACCGCCTAGCAACACCATAGCAACCGGCTGGGACACCATAGCAACCACTTAGCAACACCATAGCAACTACCTAGCAACCGCCTAGCAACACCATAGCAATCACCTAGCAACACCTTAACAACCACCTAGCAACGACCTGGGACACCACAGCAACACCATAGCAACCACCTAGCAACCGCCTAGCAACACCGTAGCAACCACCTAGCAACACCTTAGCAACCACCTAGCAACCGCCTGGGATACCAAAGCAAAAGCCTAGCAACACCATAGCAACCGCCTAGCAACACCATAGCAACCGCCTAGCAACACCTTAGCAACCACCTAACAACCGCCTGGGATACCAAAGCAAACGCCTAGCTACACCATAGCAACCGCCTAGCAACACCATAGCAACCGCCTAGCAACACCATAGCAACCACCTCGGATACCATAGCAACTGCCTAGCAACACCATAGCAACCGCCTAGCAACACCATAGCAATCACCGAGCAACACCATAGCAACCACCTCGGACACCATAGCAACTGCCTAGCAACACCTTGGCAACCACCTAGCAACACCATAGCAACCAACTGGAATACCATTGCAAGGGGCCTATAACACCAAAGCACTATAGCAAACACACGCACTCCTCTGTGTGACGCTAATCCCCAAGACGCTAAACCACAGTCATACCGACTCGCACTCGTTTACTCATCCCTCGTTCCTCACTGAGCAAGCTGCGCAACCATCCCGCGTTTACCTCAGGAAATGCACTTTTCTAGTTATTATTCTTATTTTGCCACGTTTTCGTCGCCGACTAACTTGTCCCACAGTTTTCGAGATATCGACGTTCCAACTCCATATCGTCCGGTATGATGCGCTGATGTGTGCTTGTATACAGCTTTTTGATCGGATGCAAGAATTCCGATCGGGAAGGAATTTTTCTGGAATTTTTTCCCATAGAGAATCAATTGGAGTGAAAAACGCATGCCTATCTAACCCACTTCCGCTCGACCTAGAGACACCAAATCAGATACACTGGCTCGGGGGGAAGCCCGAGCAGGAATTCAGTGATGGATTGACCCGCACTCGTTTGTTTCTCTTTTTATCTCATTCCTTTCTCCTCCCATAGGGAATGAATGGGGCGAAAAAGCGTTCCTATCTAGCCTACTACCGTTCGACCTACAGACACCAAACCAAATCGGATCGGGGCGAGCACTCCGTTCCTCTCAGTCAGACTGACCCGCACTCGTCTATCTGTTTGTTTACTCTACTCACCTCCCGACCTATCCCTTCGTTTCTCCCATAGAGTCCCCGCACTTGTCATCTGTTTTTATACACAAACTAAGCAGTAAGTCATTTTCGACACAAACTAAGCAGTAAGGCTTTTGTTCGCCCGAGAGCCACCAAACTTCACATACTCACTTAGGGAAGGCCCCCAGACGCAAATCCACAGTCATACCCTAGACGCAAATCCACAGTCATAGCAACCGGCTGGGACACCATAGCAACCACTTAGAAACACCTTAGCAACTACCTAGCAACCGCCTAGCAACACCTTAGCAACCACCTGGGATACCATAGCAACCACCTAGCAACACCTTAGCAACCACCTAGCAACGTCATAGCAACACCTTGGCAACCACTTAGCAACACCTAGGCAACCACCTAGCAACATCTTAGCAACCATCTAGCAACCGCCTAGCAACACCTTAGCAACTGCCTGGGATAACATAGCAACCCCCTAGCCACACCTTAGCAAGCACCTAGCAACACTGTAGCAACCGCCTGGGATACCATAACAACCGCCTAGCAACACCTTAGCAGCCACCTAGCAACCGCCTAGCAACACTTTTGCAACCCCCTAGCAACACCATAGCAACCGCCTAGCAACACTTTAGCAACCACCTAGCAACGCTATAGCTACCAAGTGGGATACCATTGCAAGTCACTAGCAACACTATAGCACTATAGCAAGCACCCGCACTCCTCTGTGTGTTGTTAATTCATCCTTCATTCCTCACTAAGCAAGCTGCGCAACCATCCTGCGTTTCTTTCAGGAAATGCACTTTTCTATTATTATAGTTGCACATTGCAAAGCCGTTTTTCGCCGATTAACTCGTCCCGCAGATATCGACACCATTCCAATTCCAGATTGTGTGGTAAGATTGCGCCATTCGTGCTTGTATACAGAATTTTGATCGGATGCACGGATTTGGAATAGGATGGAATTTTCCTGGAATTTTTTTCCCATAGACAATGACTGGGATGGCTGATCTCGTGCATTTTTTACCCTACTTCCGCTCAACCTAGAGACACCAAATCGGATACACTGGCTGGGGGCAAAGCAGGAATTCAGTGTTGGATTGACCCGCACTCGTTCATTTTTCCTTTTATCTCATCCCTTTTTCCTCCCATAGAGAATGAACAGGATGGAAAATTGTTTGTTTACGCACTCTACTCCTGCTCAAACTAGAGCCTCCAAATCGGATACAATGGGTCGGGGCGAATGGATTGACCCGCACTCGTTCATTTCTCCTTTTTTTCCCGCACCCCTCGTTCCTCCCATAGAGTCCCAGTCATTTTTAGACACACCTAAAGCCGACTGTTTTGTTCGCCCGAGAGGCGCGAAACTTCACATACACACTAAGGGCCAATCCAAGTCGTACTGACCCGCACTCGTCTATCTGTCGTTTATTCATCTCTCATTACTGCCATAGGGTCCCAGTCATTTTCGACCCAAACCAAGCAGCAAGACTTTTGTTCGCCAGAGTCACCAAACTTCATGTACTCACTAAGGGCAACCCCCCCACACGCTAATCCACAATCATACCGACCCGCATTCGTTTACTCATCCCTCATTCCTCCCATAGTGTTCCAGTCATTTTCAACCCAAACAAAGCAGTAATGCTTTTGTTCGCTCGAGAGCCACCAAACTTCACATACTTACTACGGGTAGGTCCCCAAGCACTGACCCACAGTCATACTGACCCGCACTCGTCTATCTGTCGTTTATTCATCCCTCGCGCCAAACTTCACATACATAGATGATGCTTTATCATACATTAAATAAACTCCCACCATAGCTCTGTAGCACAGTGGTAGCCCAGTTCTACTTCTGAATAAGCAGTGGAGTAGTAAGAAATAGGTTGAGGGTTTGTTCCTGTACATGTTGGCTGACAAAGAACTGCACATGCATATTTACCCCCAGTAGAAGTGGACACATACAAGAAATTCTTGGAAAAGTCTGGAAGCACCAGTGCTGGAACCACCTGTAACCTCTGTTTAACTGTCTCAAATGCCAAAAGGCCATCCTGTGTCCAAGAAAGACTACAATGGAGTTGGGCATTCCCAGTATCTTTTAATCATAGCTCTCAGTGGTCCTGTTAAACTAGCATAATCCTCTACCCATGCTGAAGAACAGCCAGCAATACCAAGAAACGTCATCATCTTTCTGACTTGTCTGGGCTTTGGAGCCTTGCAAATAGCTTCTAACTGACTATCAGAAATACTTCTGTGTCCCTGCATTATTGTCTGACCCAAATAAACTACCTGCAGCTTTTTCAGAGAGGCCTTATGCCCCTTTTCTGCCAGTATCTGTAACAGCTTAATTGAGGCCTTGTGCAGTTCAATGGATACTCTGGAAGCTTCGCATGGGGGCATATTTGCCACAATAAACTTCTCCCACATCTTGGCTGGTTCCAGAAATTCACTCAGATTTCCAATCCAAAATACTTCAGAAGCTTCACTCTCTGTTGTCATCAAGAATTGGTGAGCAATATCATCTGGCACTTCCACCAGGCAGCCGTCCAGTGTGTACTTTATTGTACGGTTCAATCTGCACAAAGCATCTCTTCTCAAGAGTGCAATAGGTGTATGTTCTGATACCAGTATGGGTATTGTAGTTATCAGATTTTTATAGCAGAGCTCAACTGGTTTAGTTAGAGGAACCAGCTGTTTCACTCCCTTAAACCCGATCGTCCTAGTCCATTGACCAGACATGGGGAGATGTATAGCATCTTCAGGCCAAATACAGGTGAAAGCAGCTCCGCTATCCGCCATCACTTCCAATGATTGATTATTTATTTTCACCTCGATTGTTGGATCTCTCTCCGGCCCTGATGCTCCCACCTGACACCCCCCTCTCAGGTTCTCTTGGCCCCTGAAAGGATTCACCGGTCCACCAGATGGCCTTGTTTAGCCCCTGAATCCTCCTCTTAAGTTTCCTCTGAAGTTTCCTCCTGGCATGTTGCACTCACGAGATTCTTCAAAGTGACCAAACGGTCCACAAGTACAGCATACTACTAAGGACGGTTGAAAATTTGAAATGAAATCTTTTTCATTTCCGTGACCTCTTTTTTTCCAGGTCTGCACCTGACCCAAGATTGGTTGTGGATTGGTTGTGAATAAGACATAACTGGTACCACCAGCGATGGCTGGGATGACTGAGGCTGGACTTGACTCGGCTGCAGTTGTGATAGTGGTTGATTTGGTGGAGACTGACTCTGTATGACTAGTGCCTGCTTCTTCTCGCTATCTATCACCTGAATTTGATTAAGTTTCCTGAGAGTCTCTTGGTCTTGTTCTTTCTGATCATGTTCCTTCTTCTGATCCTCAGTTCACGCTTAGGTTTCACACTGGCTGCTTCCTTCTTACTTTTGGAACTTGGATTCGTCTTTATGGTTGTTTCCACTTGTCCCCTCTCAATTGTGCGGCCATCCTCATCTCTAATGTGATATGTACCCTCCTTATTTTAATTACATCTGGGTTAAAAGTCCCCTCTACTGGCCATGGTTGGTCAATTTCATGCCAACACTTATACCACTTCTCCGATACCTTTACAATACCTTTAGCCAAGAAATTATTCTTCTGTACTACATCAACAGAAGTAATCACTTTCTGAGTTTTTAATGTCCTTTTTAGACAATTTTTTAGAAATTAAAACTAATTACCAAATTAAACTTCTTAAAACTATTTATATTACTCCACCCCCCTTTTATTCAATAATTCACTATTTCACAAGAGCCAGTAAAAACTAGAGGAATTTGCCAGCTCCAAAGGAATTGAAACCCAATGTAATAGTAAATCAAAACACTAAGTCTTAATAAATCTAGCCCAAACAATAGAACTCATATATGCAGCCCTTAACAAAATTTCAACCAAAGAAAAATATGCCACCAATGAATGAACTGCTCAGTCTGTTGCCGAGTTTCTCCTTTAAAGCAGACAACGTGTACACATGAATGCAGAAATTTAGTGGAAAGAGTTTGTAAATACAGCACTCGCCTTAGCCTGTACATGGTGACGTCAGTGGACCTCATTCGGTCAGGCACTGGCCAGCTGCCCAATCGTCAAGGCCCCCCTTTATCTCTTCTTCCTCTTTCCCAATCTCACACACCACAACTGCAGAGAGGGAGAGACAGGCAGGAATCTAACACCTAGTGCGCAACAGCCCAATACGCAATTCAATATGATTACACACATTATCTAATTATTGTCTCCATAAAAGTTCTCTAAACACCTAATTATGATTTCATCATCAATAAAGAAATACTCAGTATGTTATACTCTAAGGACATCATAAATCATCCTATACTTTATCATCACCCACAAGCCATATTTCCTCCTTTTATCTTCTCACTTATCCAGTTTACTCTTGCAGATACTCACTAAACTCTCCACTTCTCTACAAAGTCACAAAACGTCCATTTTTGGGGGCTCATGGATGTTAGCCACTAGTCCCCCCGAAAGAGGCTCATAGATGTTATTTCAAAAAGCTAGTCCTCATTTTCTGAGGCTCATGGATGTTAGCCACTAGTCCCCCCGAAAGAGGCTCATAGATGTTATTTTAAAAAGCCAGTCCTCATTTTCTGAGGCTCATGGATGTTAGCCACTAGTCCCCCCGAAAGAGGCTCATAGATGTTATTTCAAAAAGCTAGTCCTCATTTTCTGAGGCTCATAGATGTTAGCCACTAGTCCCCCCGAAAGAGGCTCATATATGTTATTTCAAAAAGCTAGTCCTCATTTTCTGAGGCTCATGGATGTTAGCCACTAGTCCTCCTGATGAGGCTCATAGATGTTATATTAAACAGCTAGTCCTCATTTTCTGAGGCTCATGGATGTTATCTTAACAATTAACCAAAATGTCCCCCAAAAAGGCTCATACATTTTAACAATTACAAAACAAAATCTTTCCTTATATTGTCAACAGCAACACACGCGTATACATATATATACACGCGTATACAGGTTAGGCACTGGCCAGCTGCCTAATCATCAAGCCCCCCCCTCGAATGTCTTTTTTACAACTGCAGAGAGGGAGAGACAGGCATGAATCTAAGACCCAGTGCGCAACAGCTCAATACGCAATTCAATATGATTACACTCATTATCTAATTATTGTCTCCATAATAGTTCTCTAACACCTAATTATGATTTCTTCATCAATAAAGAAATACTCAGTATGTTATACTCTAAGGACATCACAATTCATCCTACACTTTATCACCCACAAGCCATATTTCCTCCTTTTATCTTTTTCCTCATCTTCTCACTTATCTAGTTTACCCTTGCAAATACTCACTAAACTCTCCACTTCTCTACAAAGTCACAAAACGTCCATTTTTGGGGGCTCATGGATGTTAGCCACTAGTCCCCCCGAAAGAGGCTCATAGATGTTATTTCAAAAAGCTAGTCCTCATTTTCTGAGGCTCATAGATGTTAGCCACTAGTCCCCCCGAAAGAGGCTCATATATGTTATTTCAAAAAGCTAGTCCTCATTTTCTGAGGCTCATGGACGTTAGCCACTAGTCCTCCTGATGAGGCTCATAGATGTTATATTTATGAAGAAATCATAATTAGGTGTTAGAGAACTAGCCACTCTAGAAGTTAGCCACTCATAGTCCTCATTTTCTGAGGCTCATAGAAGTTAGCCACTAGTCCCCCCGAAAGAGGCTCATATATGTTATTTCAAAAAGCTAGTCCTCATTTTCTGAGGCTCATGGATGTTAGCCACTAGTCCTCCTGATGAGGCTCATAGATGTTATTTCAAACAGCTAGTCCTCATTTTCTGAGGCTCATGGAGGTTATCTTAACAATTGACCAAAACGTCCCCCAAAAAGGCTCATACATTTTAACAATTACAAAACAAAATCTTTCCTTATATTGTCAACAGCAACACATGCGTATACATATATATACACGCGTATACAGGTTAGGCACTGGCCACCTGCCTAATCATCAAGGCCCTCCCCCCCTCCGAATGTCTTTTTTACAACTGCAGAGAGGGAGACACTGGCATGAATCTAACACCGAGTGCGCAACAGCTCAATACGCAATTCAATATGATTACACTCATTATCTAATTATTGTCTCCATAATAGTTCTCTAACACCTAATTATGATTTCTTCATCAATAAAGAAATACTCAGTATGTTATACTCTAAGGACATCACAATTCATCCTACACTTTATCACCCACAAGCCATATTTCCTTCTTTTACCTTTTTCCTCATCTTCTCACTTATCTAGTTTACCCTTGCAAATACTCACTAAACTCTCCACTTCTCTACAAAGTCACAAAACGTCCATTTTTGGGGGCTCATGGATGTTAGCCACTAGTCCCCCCGAAAGAGGCTCATAGATGTTATTTCAAAAAGCTAGTCCTCATTTTCTGAGGCTCATGGGTGTTATCTTAACAATTAACCAAAACGTCCCCCAAAAAGGCTCATACATTTTAACAGTTACCAAACAAAATCTTTCCTTATATTCTCAGCAGCAACCCCCTATGCCTATTCTAAAAAAAAAGACATTCGGGAACACAGAGGGTCTCTCAAACAGGCTCCCCCACACACAAAAAGCAGCGTTATATATATAAATTAAATAAACCGGCCGTTGCAGGCCTCCTACCTGAATTCAGATGTTTCAGAGTACTCACAGTCTTCTCTACAAATGAGTCATGAGAATGTGCAGGAGGAGGAGAAATGGACGGCGCCTCTCTGACGGCCCGTGACCTGAGGTGCTAGAGAGAGAAGATCCTGGGGAGAGAGAATTTATAATGGATACTGTGGATTTAAAGGAGTTTCTCACCTGTTTATTAAAGCATGCCAGCATTCTACCACAAGTTGAAGGACCAGAGCCCCGGGTTCTGCTGGGATATGTAGTCTGGGGGTGGGATCACAATTGGATTGTTCCATTCCCCATGCTAAACAGGGGGGTGGCAGGTTATATGGCTTCTTTGGAAAGGTTAAGGGTGAATGTTTCCAGTTTTGAACTTGTAACCTGTAACTTACCTGTAGTTGGGCTAATCCAACATCTTAATGGCTATTTAAATAGCAGACTGCAGCCATTTTGAAGAAGATTGGCTTGGTGGGTACATCTGTTTTTAAGAACTGCTATGTTTAAAAACCTATTGGATATCTTTGTATCCATTTGTTTAGTTAATTTGTTTTTTTGGTTTTTTTTCTTTTCTTTTAGTTTCTCTTTTTAGGGTTTTTCCCCATTTGATTATTTTTGGTTTTTTTTTTTATTTATTTTTTTTTTATTCTACTGCACTTGAAAACTTGGACACAATAAACCACTTGGCATTTTCACTTCTAGTTTTCTTTAGTTTTTATTCCAATCGGCACTCAGCTGTCCTGCAACACTTGGGTCCACACAGACCTAGCGTATCAGTGAGCAAACTAAGTCAACTTTTGCCAACGTGAAGTCAACAAAATCTGTCTGAATCTACCATTCTATTCCCTCTTTTCTTTCTCGTCTCGTCTTTTCCTCTGACTGCTCATCCGTTCTAAGTCCCACCCCCCTACCAATCAGAAGTACAAAAGGCAAACTAACAACTAAACCAACCAATAGAAATACAAATAAGGCCCGAACTCAAGCTTGACTGAAAACGCACAATGACCACAGAAGCACAGAAAACGCTTCAAAATAAAAGTACCTTTCAATTATTTTAATACTACTCATCAACATGAAGTGCTGTCTGTTATTAACATATTATTCACATTTTACCGGTAAAATAGAAACTTTTAAACACAAACCTGCCAGCGGGCTTATTATGTTTAATGTTCCAGCCACGAATCAGAAAAGTGGATATGTCAATTATGTAGTAGAAGTGTCTGGTGAAAAAAGAGAACTGCATCAGATTTTTTTTTCTGGAAAGTTTAATGAATATTGAATTGAAAAGATTGAAAGACTTAAGAATCAATCTGTCCTGACAAATGCATTAACAGCAAGTGGCATTAAGTGCTACACTTCCAAAATGTCTTCAATTTCAAGAATGTAATGATCAGAATACTTCAAAATAATACATCACCTTGAAAGTGAAATTGTATTTAGCTTCCTGGAATCTGTCAACATCTCTCACACACTGTACACACCCCACTCTCACCTCACACACTATACACACCCCACTCACACCACACACACTGTACACACTTCACTCACACCCCACACACTGTATACACACTCCACTCACACCCCACACTATACACACCCCACTCACACCTCACACACTGTACACACCCCACTCACACCACACACAATGTACACACTCCACTCACACCCCACACACTATACACACTCCACTCACACCCCACACACTATACACACTCCACTCACACCCCACACACTATACACACTTTACTCACACCCCACACACTGTACACACCACACTCACACACTGTACACACCCCACTCTCACCTCACACACTGTACACACTCCACTCTCACCTCACACACTGTAAACACCCCACTCACACACTGTACACACCACACACACACTGTACACACCCCACTCACTATAAACAAATCACTCACACCTAACACACTGTACACACGCCACTCTCACCTCACACATTGTACACACGCCACTCACACCCCACACACTATACACACCCCACTCACACCCCACACACTGTACACACCCCACTCTCACCCCACACACTACAGACACTCCACTCACACCCCACACACTGTACACACCACACTAGTAAAACAATAATTTTGCAGCGCCTAAATGCAATAAAAAAATTTATTTTGTACTGCCACGTTCGAAATTTAACTTTATGTTTTCCTTCATTCTAGACATATTTGCAAGGTACGCATGTCAGAAAATATTGTTTTCATTCTAGACATATTTGCAAGGTACGCATGTCAGAAAATATTGTTTTTGTCACAAAACAAGTTTTATTACAACGTTGAGCTTTTTGGCAGTTCTAAAGCCTGTAGGCGCTTCTAAAGCTCCCAAACGCTTTTTCAGCGCCTAAATGCAATGAAAATGACACTGTTCATTTTGTACTGCCACGTTCAAGATATCACTTTCTATTGCTTAGAAACAATGTTTCCCTTCGGTCTAGACATATATTTAAAGTGTTACCATGTCAGAAAATATTGTTTCTGTCATAAAGCAAGCTTTATTACAACGTTGAGCGTTTTGGCAGTTCTAAAGCCTGTAGGCGCTTCTAAAACGCTCCCAAACTGTTCATTTTGTACTGCCACGTTCAAGATTTAACTTTCTATTGCTTCTAAACAATGTTTTCTTTCATTCTAGACATATTTAATGTGTTACCATGTCAGAAAATATTGTTTTTGTCCCAAAAAAAGTTTTATTGCAACGTTGAGCTTTTTGGCAGTTCTAAAGCCTGCAGGCGCTTCTAAAACGCTCCCAAACTGTTCATGTTGTACTGCCACGTTCAAGATTTAACTTTCTATTGCTTCTAAACAATGTTTTCCTTCATTCTAGACATATTTGGAAGGTACCCATGTCAGAAAATATTGTTTCTGTCACAAAACAAATTTTATTACAAAGTTGAGCTTTTTGGCCATTCTAAAGCCTGTAGGCGCTTCTAAAGCTCCCAAACGCTTTTTCAGCGCCTAAATGCAATGAAAATGACACTGTTCATTTTGTATTCTTTACATATTTAAAGTGTTCCCATGTCAGAAAATATTGTTTTCCTCCCAAAACAAGTTTCATTACAAAGTTGAGCTTTTTGGCAGTTCTAAAGCCTGTAGGCGCTTCTAAAGCTCCCAAACGCTTTTTCAGCACCTAAATGCAATGAAAATGACACTGTTCATTTTGTACTGCCACGTTTCCAGCTAAAAGCAATTGGACTAAAGTCAATACTGTCATACAAGGCCTGAATGAAACTGTTGCGGATTTTGTTGAACGTCTCCGAGTCGCTATGACTGATTACAGCGGTATGGACCAAGGTCCGAGCTGGGACAATGTTTTCAGACGTTACGTTGCTGATGGAATGGATAAAGGCATTGCCAAAGTGGCTCTGGCATCCTGCATTGACTGGTAGAACAGGCCTTACACCGAACTGGTTGCACACGCTCAACAGCAGAAGGAGAAAAAAGCCTCAAATCTTCAGTGTGCTCAGATGGCATACTACCAAGGCAATCCACTGAAAAGGGGACGAGGAGGAAGAGGTTGAGGATCCAGAGGAAGATCATATGCAGGTGGACCACTTGTCTGTTATTCCTGCAATGAGACTGGTCATTTTGCAAGAGATTGTCCACATCAACCCTATGAAGAACCTAGACCAACACCACAGTTTGTGAGGGGGCCTGGACCACAGCCACCACAACAGTTCACAGTCACAAATCCGAGAGGGCAGCAGCCTCCAGTCCAGTTCTCTGCATGAAACGAGGTGGGAGAGGTAGGACAGGGTTTGTTCCTAAAAGTTTCTTGTAATTTAGATCAGAACCCAATGTTAGCTCTAACTGTGTGTGGTAAAAAGGTGGATTTTTTGGTAGACACAGGGGCCACATATTCAGTAATTGATGCCAAATCTGGTTTGAATTTGAAACCATCTCCTGATTCCGTTCTTACGGTCGGTGCATCAGGAATTCCTTTGACAGAAAATTTTTCAGAATCAGTGTCGGTCAAATTAGGCAATAAAACTATTTCTTTAGAACTGCCAAAAAGCTCAACGTTGTATTGAAACTTTTGTGACAAAAACAATATTGTCTGACATGGGAACACTTTTAATATGTAAATAATGAAGGGAAACATTGACTAGAAGCAATAGAAAGTTAAATCTTCTACGTGGCAGTACATAATAAACAGTGTCATTTTCATTGCATTTAGGCGCTGAAAAAGCGTTTGGGAGCTTTAGAAGCGCCTACAGGTTTTAGAACGGTCAAAAAGCTCAACGTGGTAATGAAACATGTTTTGGGAGGAAAACAATATTTTTTGACATGGAAACAGTTTAAATATGTCTAGAATTAAGAAAAAACATTGTTCCTAAGCAATAGAAAGTGATATCTTGAACGTGGCAGTACAAAATGAACAGTGTCGTTTTCATTGCATTTAGGCGCTGAAAAAGCGTTTGGGAGTTTTAGAAGCGCCTACAGGCTATAGGACTGCCAAAAAGCTCAACGTTGTAATAAAACTTGTTTTGGGAGGAAAACAATATTTTCTGACATGGGAATACTTTAAATGTGTCTAGAATGAAGGAAAACTTGTTTCTAAGCAACAGAAAGTTAAATCTTGAACTTGGCAGTACAAAATGAACAATGTCAGTTTCATTGCATTTAAGCCCTGAATAGCGTTTGGGAGCTTTAGAAGCGCCTACAGGCTTTAGAACTGCCAAAAAGCTCAACGTTGTAATGAAACATGTTTTGGGAGGAAAACAATATTTTCTGACATGGGAACACTTTAAATATTTATAGAATGAAGGAAAACATTGTTTCTAAGCAATAGAAAGTGAAATCTTGAACGTGGCAGTACAAAATGAACAGTTTCATTTTCATTGCATTTAGGCGCTGAAAAAGCGTTTGGGAGCTTTAGAAGCGCCTACAGGCTTTAGAACGGCCAAAAAGCTCAACGTTGTAATACAACTTATTTTGTGACAGAAACAATATTTTCTGACATGGGAACACTTTAAATATGTCTAGAATGAAGGAAAACATTGTTTCTAAGCAATAGAAAGTTAAATTTTGAACGTGGCAGTACAAAATGAAGTGTCATTTTCATTGCATTTAGGCACTGAAAAAGCCTTTGGGAGCTTTAGAAGCGCCTACAGGCTTTAGAACGGCCAAAAAGCTCAACGTTGTAATAAAACTTGTTTTGTGACAAAAACAATATTTTCTGACATGGGAACACTTTAAATATGTAAATAATGAAGGGATACATTGTCTAGAAGCAATAGAAAGTTAAATCTTGAACGTGGCAGCAAAAAATGAACAGTGTCATTGAAAAATATTTGAAGCTTTGAAATGCTGGCCAGTTCAGGGATAATCGGAATCACTACAGGGCGTCGGGTCAGGACGCTTCTCTAGTACCCTACAGAGTCACCACCAACTTGAATCCAACTGATAGCCTTTAATGCTTACAAGTGGGTGTGGGTGGGTGTGGTTCTAGAACAAACATATATACACAAAACATACATAAGAATATGTGCAAAATATTATATGACACCAGAAATAACCACTGCAGACACTACAATGCTTACATCGTTCTCTAAGACTATTTAAAGCATTTGCTGAGCAGACCAACTTAACTCACTCTATATGGGCCTTACTATAAGAACAATTTTAGCCTCTTTTAGTCGCACTAAACATTTCAAACTTGGCGAACTTGGTGCTGTAGATGGCGCTAAACACTCAAAATAGACAATGTGAACCTGCATACTTACATTTAAATGTACGCACACAACACATCAATCCCACTGCAAAATATTCCAGAAACCTTAGCAATACATGCTTGTCCTCCACTCTCTTAGCATTGAACAACATAGACCAACCTACAACCCAGAATGCTTTGTGCTGCAGTCCAATTGGCCGAAGGCACACAGGTAGGCGGGCTGAACATAAACAAGTCCTTAAAGGCAAAATTAAAGTCCCAAAACAGCCCTGTTTAACAGCCGCCCCCAAATTCACTTTCTGAATTTGAACTTCTATAAAAAAAAAAAAAGGGGTTTAAAGACATCAATCTTCATCTGGCAGTGCAGGTAGTTTGATAAGTCGGATCACTGGTCTTACATAGGTGCTGTTTTCCACTTGAATCTCCCCTGATCTGATTCGGTTGTCTGCACCAGGACAGCTGTTGATGACCCTTCCAACAGGCCAAAGGGCACGTGGTAACTGGGGATCAATGATCATAATGGTTTCTCCAATCCTTATTCCTTCTTTCTCATTTTGCCATTTCTGTCGGGCCTGGAGGCTAGGTAAGTAGTATTTGATAAAATGTCTCCAGAAGTGGTCGGCTAGGACCTGACTGTGCCTCCATCTCCTCCGACTCAACAGCTCAGAGTTGTGATATACCACTTGTGGCAGGGAAACATCCCGCTGCCCCATAAGGAGACTATTTGGGGTGATTGGGTCGGGGTCTGCTATATCTGAGGAGGTATAACCAAGTGGCTTTGAGTTAAGAATACCTTCGATCTCAATGAGGACAAGTCTTCAGCACTTCCTCTGGGACAGTTTGAGCCTCCAACGTGACTCGAAGGGAGAACGAATTTCTCTTTCCCAACCACCTCCGAAATGGGGCGCATTTGGAGGGTTGAATTTAACCTTGATTTGCTGGCTAGCGAGTTGGGCTTGAAGATCAGGGTGAAGAACAGCAAAACTTTCTTGAAGGTCTTTCTCTCCCCCTCGGAAGTTGGTACCCTGGTCACAGAGAATCTCATGGGGCCTTCCACGTCGAGCCATGAAACGCCTCAGAGCCATTAAGAAGGAGTCTAAATACAGCCTAGCGAGGAGGTCAATGTAAACTGCTCTAGAGGTCATGCACTTGAACAGGATCCCCCATCTTTTCTCATTTCGGTGTCCCACTTTAATGACAAAGGGTCCGAAACAGTCGACACCCGTAGAATAGAATGCTGGTTTATAGATACGTAGTCTAGCTGGGGGAAGGTCGGCCATTCGGGGTGGATTAGGACATCCTCGCCATTTTCTGCCATCAGTACATTTTCGTTGATGGCGATGAACGGCCTCGCGCCCTTGCAGCACCCAGTACTTTCTTCGTGCCTCAGCAAAGACTCTCTCCGGGCCTGGATGATGCAACTTGTCATCATAGTCCTTGATGATCAGCTTGGTGAGTGGGTGCTGAGGATCAAGCACAATTGGGTGAATGACGTCTTGCTCTAAAAGACCACTTCGTCTGAGACGCCCTCCGACCCTGACGAGCTGGGTTGTCCTATCGAACTCTGGGGCAAGACAGAGCAGACGACTGTTGCTTGGTACTGGCTTTCCTGCCTTTAGATTTGTCACCTCACTCAAGAAGGAATCCATCTGTGCCTGACGAATTGCCTTTAGTTCAGCATCTGCATATTCACTTGCAGTGGGGCTGTCTGAGGGTTCTGTCACCCCATGAATCTGCTGCGCAATAGCCTCAAGATACTCCCTAAGGGTCTGAGCAGATCAGGCAAAAGAGGATCTGAGGTCATTAGATGACAGATGATGTTTTTCTTCACCTCATCGTCTGTCTCATCCACAGTTAGGCATGGGGGTTCTGGCCACTGTGCTGGAGGCAGTCTTAGGAACTGGGGCCCCTGACTTTCCTACCAGGTTAGATAGAGATTTACCTCGCGTGATGTCATCTGCTGGGTTGAGACTTGATGGCACATATCTCCAGGTGTCAGATCCTGTCAGGTCTTGTATTTCCACCACCCGTGTTCCCACAAACACATTAAATCTGCAGGACTCTGAAAGCAGCCAGGTGAGTACTGTTGTCGAATCAGTCCACAGAACAACAGAACGAATGGGGAGGGTTAACTCTGTTCTGACTACCTTTGCCAACTGTGCTCCAGTCAGAGCTGCACACAACTCTAAACGAGGCACTGACTGTTGCTTCTTGGGTGCGACACGGGACCTGGCAGTCAAGAAGGCTATCTCCACCTTACCTTGGGTGTTTTCACTTCTTAAGTAGGCAACTGCACCATAGGCTTGTTCTGAGGCGTCATAGAATATGTGAATATCCCTCATACTACTAGGGTGTCCCAGTTCTGGGGTGGTGTAACACCTTGGTAGTGTGATCCTGGAGAGGTCCTTGAGTTCACTCTCCCATGCATGCCAAGTGCTGAGCGCATCTTGTGGCAAATGAGTATCATCCCAGTCTCTCCTTTTATCCCATAGGCGCTGAACCAGGATCTTTGCTCTGGTTGTGTAGGGAATAATATAACCAAGTAGGTCATACTGGCTGGCCAGGACTTTGTAGATATTACGTAGAGTCGTTGTTTCATTATCCACTGGCCGATGCTTATACGACAGAGTGTCAGAATGGCAGTTCCAGTGCAGCCCAAGAGTAGATTCCTGAGCATCTTGCTTGCCATAGTTGAGCCAGAGTTCACTACTGTCTGACCTGATATGAGAAGGAAGGTGGCTAATGACTCCAGGATTATTGCTGGCCCACTGTCGCAGTTCAAAGCCACCAGCAGCCAATAGGTTGCAGAGCTTGTCCACCAAGTCCTTTGCCATGTCACTGGAAGGGAGACTCTGTAGACAGTTGTCTACATAGAAGGATCTTTCAATAGAGTCTCTCACGTCCTCCCCTGGTTTGCTGTGATCAAAGACGTGCTTTTGCAGCGCAAAGGTAGCACAGCATGGGCTACATGTGGTTCCGAAGAGAAGGACTTGCCATTCATAAACACTGGGGTGCGCATCTCGTTTTAGGTCTCTCCAGAGGAACCTGAGTAGACATCTGTCCTCTGGAAGTAGTCGTACTTGATGGAACATGCCACGGATGTCACTGCTAATGGCAGTGGAATGTTCCCTCAAGCGAAGAAGGACTGCCAAAAGTGAGGGGCCTAAAGTAGGACCCGGTAGTAGAAGCTCATTCAGGATGTGGCCTTTATATGGGAAGGAACAGTTAAACACCACCCTGTTCTTCCCATTGTGCCGTACCATATGATGTGGTATATACCATGCCTCATCTGATTTGTCTGCTTTATCTGGGTCTTGCTTCACAATATAGCCAGCCTCAACTAATTTGGTAATCTCTGCTTGGTAAGCAGTTGCTTGTTCTGGGTTCTTCTCCAACTTTCTTTCAGTCCCCCTCAACTGTGGTAGTACAGACTCCTTAGGTGCCCAGAGCTGGGGCATTTGCTTGATTCTGAGGAGTGGGGTGGCATATCGTTCCACTCCATCTATGTTCACTCTCATCGTCTTCTCTTGGAGGACCTGACCACAACTTTCTCACTGCGGTAGGGAAGCACATCCATCTTCCAGAGCTTCTCCACATGGGCATGGAGGTCATCTGCAGTTAAAGAGCAGGTGAATAGACACTGCTGGGGAGTGAGCCTGTTCCTGAGTCCACACACAGGCCCTTGAAGGGTCCAACCTAAACGGGTTCTAACTGCTGCAGGCCCACCAGGGGGGCCTAGTCGAACTGGTTCTATTGGGGTAATGAGATGTGGGCAGTCGGAACCAATCAGCAGAACAGGATGGACTTTATCTAAGTGCTGCAGTGGTAGACCAGCAAGATGTCGGTACCGCTGTTGCAGTAGCTTAACTGGGTGGGTGTGCTATGCTAAACCCAGGGATTCAGCTGTGAAGGCACTGTGGATTTTGAAAGCTCTCTTTGGCTCAGCAGCAGGGGATATAGTGAAGAACACAACTGCTCCATGAAGCACCTGCAGGTCCTGCCTGACAGTTCGAAGGAGTAAGTCTTCTGGTGTCCCTTTGAGGCCCAGCTGTTCTGCTGCTGTATGGAGAAGGATAGTCCTCTCTGAACCATCATCTAGTACTGCGTATGCTTCTAGGGACCGGTCTCTATTCTTGAGCAAGACCTTACTTATTTTTTATAGAACTCTGGGGTTGTAAGTTGGGCGTCCAAAATACAGTACCTCCTTTGGTGTGTTCACAAGGCAGGAGTTCACCTCAGTTATCTTCTCCGCGGCTTTCTCGTTGACCTCATGCAGCACAAGCAGATGCTGACGGTTGCAGGTGGGGCAGAGGGCTTTTAAGGTGCACCTGGCTGCATGATAACCTAGCCCACAACGCCAACATCGGTTATTGTCTCTAATCCACTTATTCTTTTGTTCCCTGTTTAACTGCTTGAAGTTGACACAACTATTCAAAAAGTGATTATTGTTATCACAGTAGGGACAGTAGGGCCTTCATTTCTCTCTCTTGCTGTCCCGGGTTTTGTGTGAACAATATTTTCTGACATGGGAACACTTTAAATATGTCTAGAATGAAGGAAAACATTTTTTCTAAGCAATAGGAAGTGAAATCTTGAACGTGGCAGTACAAAATGAACAGTGTCATTTTCATTGCATTTAGGCGCTGAAAAAGCGTTTGGGAGCTTTAGAAGCGCCTACAGGCTTTAGAACTGCCAAAAAGCTCAACGTTGTAATGAAACTTGTTTTGTGACAAAAACAATATTTTCTGACATGGGAACACTTTAAATATGTCTAGAATGAAGGAAAACATTGTTTTAAGCAATAGGAAGTGAAATCTTGGACGTGGCAGTACAAAATGAACAGTGTCATTTTCATTGCATTTAGGCGCTGAAAAAGCGTTTGGGAGCTTTAGAAGCGCCTACAGGCTTTAGAACTGCCAAAAAGCTCAACTTTGTAATGAAATTTGTTTTTGTGACACAAATAATGTTTTCTGACATGGGAACACTTTAAATGTGTAAATAATGAAGGAAAACATTGTTTAGAAGCAATAGAAAGTGAAATCTTGAACGTGGCAGTACAAAATGAACAGTGTCATTTTCATTGCATTTAGGCGCTGAAAAAGCGTTTGGGAGCTTTAGAAGCGCCTACAGGCTTTAGAACTGCCAAAAAGCTCAACGTTGTAATGAAACTTGTTTTGTGACAAAAACAATATTTTCTGACATGGGAACACTTTAAATATGTCTAGAATGAAGGAAAACATTGTTTAGAAGCAATAGGAAGTGAAATCTTGAACGTGGCAGTACAAAATGAACAGTGTCATTTTCATTGCATTTAGGCGCTGAAAAAGCGTTTGGGAGCTTTAGAAGCGCCTACAGGCTTTAGAACGGCCAAAAAGCTCAACGTTGTAATGAAACTTGTTTTGTGACAAAAAAAAATATATTTTCTGACATGGGAACACTTTAAATATGTAAATAATGAAGGGAAACATTGTTTAGAAGCAATAGAAAGTGAAATCTTGAACGTGGCAGTACAAAATGAACAGTGTCATTTTCATTGCATTTAGGCGCTGAAAAAGCGTTTGGGAGCTTTAGAAGCGCCTACAGGCTTTAGAATGGCCAAAAAGCTCAACTTTGTAATGAAACTTGTTTTGTGACAAAAACAATATTTTCTGACATGGGAACACTTTAAATATGTAAATATTGAAGGCAAACATTGTTTAGAAGCAATAGGAAGTGAAATCTTGAACGTGGCAGTACAAAATGAACAGTGTAATTTTCATTGCGTTTCGGAGCTTTAGAAGCGCCTACAGGCTTTAGAACGGCCAAAAAGCTCAACGTTGTAATAAAACTTGTTTTGTGACAAAAAAAAATATTTTCTGACATGGGAACACTTTAAATATGTAAATAATGAAGGGAAACATTGTTTAGAAGCAATAGAAAGTGAAATCTTGAACGTGGCAGTACAAAATGAACAGTGTCATTTTCATTGCATTTAGGCGCTGAAAAAGCGTTTGAGAGCTTTAGAAGCGCCTACAGGTTTAGAACGGCCAAAAAGCTCAACGTTGTAATGAAACTTGTTTTGTGACAAAAAAATATATTTTCTGACATGGGAACACTTTAAATATGTCTAGAATGAAGGAAAACATTGTTTAGAAGCAATAGAAAGTGAAATCTTGAACGTGGCAGTACAAAATGAATAGTGTCATTTTCATTGCATTTAGGCGCTATAAAAAAGCGCTTGGGAGCTTTAGAAGCGCCTACAGGCTTTAGAACGGCCAAGAAGCTCAACTTTGTAATGAAACTTGTTTGTGACAAAAAAAAATATTTTCTCACATGGGAACACTTTAAATATGTCTATATTGAAGGCAAACATTGTTTAGAACCAATAGAAAGTGAAATCTTGAACGTGGCAGTACAAAATGAACAGTGTCATATTCATTGCATTTGGGAGCTTTAGAAGCGCCTACAGGCTTTAGAACGGCCAAAAAGCTCAACGCAGTAATGCAATTGTTTTTGTGACAAAAAAACATATTTTCTGACATGGGAACACTTTAAATATGTCTAGAATGAAGGAAAACATTGTTTAGAAGCAATAGAAAGTGAAATCTTGAACGTGGCAGTACAAAATGAACAGTGTCATTTTCATTGCATTTAGGCGCTGAAAAAGCGTTTGGGAGCTTTAGAAGCGCCTACAGGCTTTAGAACGGCCAAAAAGCTTAACGTTGTAATGAAACTTGTTTTGTGACAAAAAAACAATATTTTCTCACATGGGAACACTTTACATATGTAAAGAATGAAGGGAAACATTGTTTCTAAGCAATAGGAAGTGAAATCTTAAACGTGGCAGTACAAAATGAACAGTGTCATTTTCATTGCATTTAGGCGCTGAAAAACCGTTTAGGAGCTTTAGAAGCGCCTACAGGCTTTAGAACGTCCAAAAGCTCAACGTTGTAATGAAACTTGTTTTGTGACAAAAAAAATATTTTCTGACATGGGACCACTTTAAATATGTCTAGAATGAAGGAAAACATTGTTTCTAAGCAATAGAAAGTGAAATCTTGAACGTGGCAGTACAAAATGAACAGTGTCATTTTCATTGCATTTAGGCGCTGAAAAAAGCGTTTGGGAGCTTTAGAAGCGCCTACAGGCTTTAGAACGGCCAAAAAGCTCAACTTTGTAATGAAACTTGTTTTGTGACAAAAACAATATTTTCTGACATGGGAACACTTTAAATATGTAAATAATGAAGGAAAACATTGTTTAGAAGCAATAGAAAGTGAAATCTTGAACGTGGCAGTACAAAATGAACAGTGTCATTTTCATTGCATTTAGGCGCTGAAAAAGCGTTTGGGGCGCTTTAGAAGCGCCTACAGGCTTTAGAACGGCCAAAAAGCTCAACGTTGTAATGAAACTTGTTTTGTGACAAAAACAATATTTTCTGACATGGGACCACTTTAAATATGTCTAGAATGAAGGAAAACATTGTTTAGAAGCAATAGAAAGTGAATCTTGAACGTGGCAGTACAATATGAACAGTGTCATTTTCATTGCATTTAGGCGCTGAAAAAAAAAGCGTCTGGGAGCTTTTAGAAGCGCCTACAGGCTTTAGAACTGTCAAAAAGCTCAACCATGTAATGAAACTTGTTTTGTGACAAAAAACAATATTGTCTGACATGGGAACACTTTTTAAATATGTAAATAATGAAGGAAAACATTGTTTAGAAGCAATAGAAAGTGAAATCTTGAACGTGGCAGTACAAAATGAACAGTGTCATTTTCATTGCATTTTGGCGCTGAAAAAGCGTTTGGGAGCTTTAGAAGCGCCTACAGGCTTTAGAACTGCCAAAAAGCTCAACGTTGTAATGAAACTTGTTTTGTGACAAAAAAAAATATTTTCTGACATGGGAACACTTTCAATATGTAAAGAATGAAGGGAAACATTGATTAGAAGCAATAGAAAGTGAAATCTTGAACGTGGCAGTACAAAATGAAGTGTCACTTTCATTTTAGGCGCATTGCATTTAGGCGCTGAAAAAACGTTTAGGAGATTTAGAAGCGCCTACAGGCTTTTAGAACTGCCAAAAAGCTCAACGTTGTAATGAAACTTGTTTTGTGAAATCTTGAAAAAAAATAACAGTTCTGACATGGGAACACTTTGGGAGCTTTAGATGTAGAACTGCCAAAAAGCTCAAGGGAAAAAAATTTGTTTTGTGAAAAACAATATTTTTCAATAGAAAGTGAAATCTTGAACGTTTCTAAGCAATAGGAAAAATGAAAATGAACAGTGTCATTTTCATTGCATTTAGGCGCTGAAAAAGCGTTTGGGAGCTTTAGAAGCTCCTACAGGCTTTAGAACTGCCAAAAAGCTCAACGTTGTAATAAAACTTGTTTTGTGACAAAAATAATATTTTCTGACATGGAAACATTTTAAATATGTCTAGAATGAAGAAAAACATTGTTTAGAAGCAATAGAAAGTGAAATCTTGAACATGGCAGTACAACATTAACAATTTGATTTTCATTGCATTTAGGCACTGAAAAAGCGTTTGAGAGCTTTGGGAGCTTTAGAAGCGTCTACAGGCTTTAGAATGGCCAAAAAGCTCAACTTTGTAATGAAACTTGTTTTTTGAAAAAAAAAAATATTTTTTCTGACATGGGAACACTTTAAAAATATGTAAAAATGAAGAAGAATTGAAAGGAAACATTGTTTAGAAGCAATAGAAAGTTAAATCTTGAACGTGGCAGTACAAAATGAACAGTGTCATTTTCATTGCATTTAGGCGCTGAAAAAGCGTCTGGGAGCTTTAGAAGCGCCTACAGGCTTTTGAACTGCCAAAAAGCTCAACGTTGTAATGAAACTTGTTTTGTGACAAAAAAAAAATATTTTCTGACATGGGAACACTTTAAATATGTCTAGAATGAAGGAAAACATTGTTTAGAAGCAATAGGAAGTGAAATCTTGAACGTGGCAGTACAAAATGAACAGTGTCATTGTCATTGCATTTAGGCGCTGTAAAATCGTTTGGGAGCTTTAGAAGCGCCTACAGGCGTTAGAAAGGCCAAAAAGCTCAACGTTGTAATGAAACTGGTTTTGTGACTAAAAACAATATTTTCTGATATGGGAACACTTTCAATATGTAAAGAATGAAGGGAAACATTGATTAGAAGCAGCTGAAAGTTAAATCTTGAACGTGGCAGTACAAAATGAACAGTGTCATTTTCATTGCATTTAGGCGCTGAAAAAGCTTTTGGGGCGCTTTAGAAGCGCCTACAGGCTGCAGGATTTAGAACGGCAAAAAAGCTCAACGTTGTAATAAAACTTTTTTTGTGACAGAAAAAATATTTTCTGAAATGGGAACATGGGAACACTTTAAATATGTAAATATTGAAGGAAAACATTGTTGAGAAGCAATAGAAAGTGAAATCTTGAACGTGGCAGTACAAAATGAACAATGTCGTTTTCATTGCATTTAGGCGCTGAAAAAACGTTTGGGAGCTTTAGAAGCGCCTACAGGCTTTAGAACGGCCAAAAAGCTCAACCTAGTAATGAAACTTGTTTTGTGACAAAAAACAATATTTTCTGACATGGGAACACTTTAAATATGTAAATAATGAAGGGAAACATTGTTTAGAAGCAATAGAAAGTGAAATCTTGAACGTGGCAGTACAAAATGAACAGTGTCATTTTCATTGCATGTAGGCGCTGGAAAAGCGTTTGGGAGCTATAGAGGTGCCTACAGGTTTTAGAACGTCCAAAAAGCTCAACGTTGTAATGAAACTTGTTTTGTGACAAAAAATATATACATATTTTCTGACATGGGAACACTTTAAATATGTCTAGAATGAAGGAAAACATTGTTTAGAAGCAATAGGAAGTGAAATCTTGAACGTGGCAGTACAAAATGAACAATGTCATTTTCATTGCATTTAGGGGCTAAAAATAACATTTGGGAGCTTTAGATGCGCCTACAGGCATTAGAACAGCCAAAAGCTCAACTTTGTAATGAAACTTGTTTTGTGACAAAAACAATATTTTCTGACATGGGAACACTTTAAATATTACTGGAATGAAGGAAAACATTGTTTAGAAGCAATAGAAAGTTAAATCTTGAACGTGGCAGTACAAAATGAACAGTGTCATTTTCATTGCATTTAGGCGCTGAAAAAGCCTTTGGGGCTTTTTAGAAGCGCCTACAGGCTTTAGAACTGCTAAAACCTCAACTTTGTAATGAAACTTGTTTTGTGACAAAAAAATATTTTCTGACATGGGAACACTTAAAATATGTAAATAATGATGAAGGAAAACATTGTTTCTAAGCAATAGAAAGTGAAATCTTGAACGTGGCAGTACAAAATGAATAGTGTCATTTTCATTGCATTTAGGCGCTATAAAAAAGCGTTTGGGAGCTTTAGAAGCGCCTACAGGCTTTAGAACGGCCAAAAAGCTCAACGTTGTAATGAAACTTGTTTTGTGACAAAAACAATATTTTCTGACATGGGAACACTTTAAATATGTAAAATGAAGAAGGAAAACATTGTTTTGAAGCAATAGAAAGTGAAATCTTGAACGTGGCAGTACAAAATGAACAGTGTCATTTCCACTGCATTTAGGCGCTGAAAAAAAAAAGCGTTTGGGAGCTTTAGAGGCGCCTACAGGCTTTAGAACGGCCAAAAAAGCTCAACGTTGTAATAAAACTGTGTTTTTTTGTGACAAAAACAATATTTTCTGACATGGGAACACTTTAAAAATGTCTAGAATGAAGGAAAACATTGTTTAGAAGCAATAGAAAGTGAAATCTTGAACGTGGCAGTACAAAATGAACAGTGTCATTTTCATTGCATTTAGGCGCTGAAAAAGCGTTTGGGAGCTTTAGAAGCGCCTACAGGCTTTAGAACTGCCAAAAAGCTCAACTTTGTAATGAAACTTGTTTTGTGACAAAAAAAAATATTTTCTGACATGGGAACACTTTAAATATGTAAATAATGAAGGGAAACATTGTTTAGAAGCAATAGAAAGTGAAATCTTGAACGTGGCAGTACAAAATGAACAGTGTCATTTTCATTGCATTTAGGCGCTGAAAAAAGCGTTTGGGAGCTTTAGAAGCGCCTACAGGCTTTAGAACTGCCAAAAAGCTCAACGTTGTAATGAAACTTGTTTTGTGACAAAAAAAAAATATTTTCTGACATGGGAACACTTTAAATATGTAAAGAATGAAGGAAAACATTATTTCGAAGCAATAGAAAGTGAAATCTTGAACGTGGCAGTACAAAATGAACAGTGTCATTTTCATTGCATTTAGGTGCTAAAAAAAGCGTTTGGGAGCTTTAGAAGCGCCTACAGGCTTTAGAACTGCCAAAAAGCTCAACGTTGTAATAAAACATGTTTTGTGACAAAAAAAAAAAAAATTCTAAAATGGGAACACTTTAAATATGTCTAGAATGAAGGGAAACATTGTTTAGAAGCAATAGAAAGTTAAATCTTGAACGTGGCAGTACAGAATGAACAGTTTTATTTTCATTGCATTTAGGCGCTGAAAAAGCGTTTGGGAGCTTTAGAAGCGCCTACAGGCTTTAAAACGGCTAAAAAGCTCAACGTTGTAATTAAACATTTTTTTTTTGACAAAAACAATATTTTCTGACATGGGAACACTTTTAATATGTAAATAATGAAGGGAAACATTGTTTAGAAGCAATAGAAAGTGAAATCTTGAACGTGGCAGTAAAAAATGAACAGTGTCATTTTCATTGCTTTTGGGAGCTTTAGAAGCGCCTACAGGCTTTAGAAACTGCCAAAAATCTCAACTTTGTAATAAAACTTGTTTTGTGACAGAAACAATATTTTCTGACATGGGAACACTTTAAATATGTAAATAATGAAGGGAAACATTGTTTAGAAGCAATAGAAAGTGAAATCTTGAACGTGGCAGTACAAAATGAACAGTTTCATTTTCATTGCATTTAGGCGCTGAAAAAGCGTCTGGGAGCTTTAGAAGCGCCTACAGGCTTTAGAACGGCCAAAAAGCTCAACGTTGTAATGAAACTTGTTTTGTGACAAAAAAAAAAATATTTTCTGACATGGGAACACTTTAAATGTGTAAATGATGAAGGGAAACATTGTTTAGAAGCAATCGAAAGTGAAATCTTGAACTTGGCAGTACAAAATGATCAATGTCATTTTCATTGCATTTAGGCGCTAAAAAAGTTTTTGGGAGCTTTGAAAGCGCCTACAGGCTTTAGAACGGCCAAAAAGCTCAACGTTGTAATGAAACTTGTTTTGTGACAAAAACAATATTTTCTGACATGGGAACACTTTAAATATGTAAATATTGAAGGCAAACATTGTTTAGAAGCAATAGAAAGTGAAATCTTGAACGTGGCAGTACAAAATGAACAGTGTCATTTTCATTGCATTTAGGCGCTGAAAAAGCGTTTGGGAGCTTTAGAAGCGCCTACAGGCTTTAGAACGGCCAAAAAGCTCAACTTTGTAATGAAACTTGTTTTGTGACAAAAAACAATATTTTCTGACATGGGAACACTTTAAATATGTAAATAATGAAGGAAAACATTGTTTAGAAGCAATAGAAAGTGAAATCTTGAACGTGGCAGTACAAAATGAACAGTGTCATTTTCATTGCATTTAGGCGCTGAAAAAAGCGTTTGGGAGCTTTAGAAGCGCCTACAGGCTTTAGAACTGCCAAAAAGCTCAACTTTGTAATGAAACTTGTTTTGTGACAAAAAAAATATTTTCTGACATGGGAACACTTTTAATATGTAAAGAATGAAGGAAAACATTGTTTCTAAGCAATAGAAAGTGAAATCTTGAACGTGGCAGTACAAAATGAACAGTGTCATTTTCATTGCATTTAGGCGCTAAAAAAGCGTTTGGGAGCTTTAGAAGCGCCTACAGGCTTTAGAACGGCCAAAAAGCTCAACGTTGTAATGAAACTTGTTTTGTGAGGAAAAAAATATTTTCTGACATGGGAACACTTTAAATATATCCAGAATGAAGGGAAATATTGTTTATAAGCAATAGGAAGTGAAATCTTGAACGTGGCAGTACAAAATGAACAGTGTCATTTTCATTGCATTTAGGCACTGAAAAAGCGTTTGGGAGCTTTAGAAGCGCCTACAGGCATTAGAAGGCCAAAAAGCTTAATATTGTAATAAAACTTGTTTTGTGAAAAAATCAATATTTTCTGACATGGGAACACTTTAAATATGTCTGAAACATTGTTTAGAAGCAACAGAAAGTTAAATCTTGAACGTGGCAGTACAAAATGAACATTTTCATTTTCATTGCATCTAGGCGCTGAAAAAGCATTTGGGAGCTTTAGAAGCGCCTACAGGCTTTAGAACTGCCAAAAAGCTCAACTTTGTAATGAAACTTGTTTTGTGACCAAAAATAATATTTTCTGACATGGGAACACTTTAAATATGTCTAGAATGAAGGAAAACATTGTTTAGAAGCAATAGAAAGTGAAATCTTGAACGTGGCAGTACAAAATGAACAGTGTCATTTTCATTGCATTTAGGCGCTGAAAAAGCGTTTGGGAGCTTTAGAAGCGCCTACAGGCTTTAGAACTGCCAAAAAGCTCAACTTTGTAATAAAACTTGTTTTGTGACAGAAATAATATTTTCTGACATGGGAACACTTTAAATATGTAAATAATGAAGGGAAACATTGTTTAGAAGCAATAGAAAGTGAAATCTTGAACGTGGCAGTACAAAATGAACAGTGTCATTTTCATTGCATTTAGGCGCTGAAAAGCGTTTGGGAGCTTTAGAAGCGCCTACAGGCTTTAGAACTGCCAAAAAAGCTCAACGTTGTAATAAAACATGTTTTGTGACAAAAACAATATTTTCTGACATGGGAACACTTTAAATATGTCTAGAATGAAGGAAAACATTGTTTCTAAGCAATAGGAAGTGAAATCTTGAACGCGGTAGTACAAAATGAACAGTGTCATTTTCATTGCATTTAGGCCCTGAAAAAAGCGTTTGGGAGCTTTAGAAGCGCCTACAGGCTTTAGAACTGGCAAAAAGCTCAACTTTGTAATGAAACTTGTTTTGTGACAAAAACAATATTTTCTGACATGGGACCACTTTAAATATGTAAATAATGAAGGGAAACATTGTTTAGAAGCAAAAGAAAGTAATATCTTGAACGTGGCAGTAAAAAAATGAACAGTGTCATTTTCAATGCATTTAGGCAGTTAAAAAGCGTTTGGGAGCTTTAGAAGCGCCTACAGGCTTTAGAACTGCCAAAAAACTCAATCATGTAATAAAACTTGTTTTGTGACAAAAACAATATTTTCTGGCATTGGAACACTTTAAATATCTCTAAAATGAAGGAAAACATTGTTTAGAAGCAATAAAAAGTGAAATCTTGAACATGGCAGTACAAAATGAACAGTGTCATTGCATTTAGGCGCTGAAAAAGCGTTTGGGAGCTTTAGAAGCGCCTACAGGCTTTAGAACTGCCAAAAAGCTCAACTTTGTAATGAAACTTGTTTAGTGAAAAAAATATCGGATTTAGGCGCTGAAAATAACAATAAGCTCAACTTTGTAATGAAAACTTGTTTTGGGAGGAAAACAATATT